>JAHMTN010000448.1:0-228871 GCA_019915205.1 Eucalyptus rudis | reverse complement strand
ATTGGCTAAATTAATGGGAAATTTGACTTTCGGGTTGAGCCATTGTGTGTCGGGGAATTATAGAAAATCATTTGGGATTTTTCTACGTCAAAATTGGACCTCAATTTGGAGAGAATGGTTGTGCAAGTTAAGCCATCTCTCCCAAATTCGTGTACCCCACCTAGCCACAACCTTTGGACCACTTGGTCTTCTAGAAGAGGGTGTTTTGATGGCCTATTGAAGGCCAAGTAATAATGCATGGCTAAGAATGGTTTTGGGGGAGATATTTGTGTGAGGATTAAAAACCAAAGGGCCCCTCACTCATCCCTATCTATTCTCTCTTTCCCTCACCTCCTCAACCGATCGGACTCTCCCTCCCCTTTTTCTTTATTTGTGCGACATCTTCAACAGTCGCTGAAGAAGACCGGGCAAATTCCCTGCAGCTGCAAACTCCCTCGTTCGCGTCTTCTGCCCGCAAAGATCCGAGCTCCACCTGACCGAAGACTCCACGAGCGAAGCCTCCACCGAAGCCCCACGCCTCTGCCGTCCGCACGCCATCTCGGTCAACTTCTCCACCAGCGAAACTGCCCCTCATCCTCGCCACTTGTCCATCACCCAGCATCCCTCGGTCAACACCTGCAAGAACGAAGCCTTGGTTGACCGCTTGAAGCCCTCGAGTCCACCAAGTTTGGTCGGCCACTCACGCCACACCAGCAGAGAAGCCGCGGGACGGAGGCAGTCAACCATTGCATCCACCGAAGACCCTGATCTCACGCCAGCAGCTCCTTAAGCGCGCACGTCGCCCTCCACTCACGAAGACTCCAGCAAACGCCATCATCTCTCTCTTCATCCGCGTGGCCAGCTCCACCGAAGTTGATTTCTTCCTCCACACGTCCGAGGCGCCACCAGAGACACAAGCTGCTTCCGTTTTCTTCGTTCGTGGCCCATCTTTTCTCCTTTGGGCCCAGCAAAATCCAATCCAGCGGTCTTCAGTTCAACGTTCAGTCCAGTTCAGTCCTTGTAGGTTATTTGGGCCGCAAGTCAAGCCCAGTAAATGCAGCTCTGAAGCCCAGCAAAGCCAGTAGCTTTCAGCCCAAAGAGAGCAGCCCATTTTCAATTTAATTTTAAATGGGCCAGCAATTTCAGTCTTCAAGCCCGCAGGATTGAGGCCCAATTTCAGTCCACAACTTGAAGACCAAGTTAGATCAGTCCAGAAATTCAGCAGGTCCAGCCCATTTCAGTGCAAGAACAAATCTCATTTGGACTGAGATTTGTTGGGCCAAGTCCAAGGCCCGGTCCAAGTGCGCCGGTGTCGTCGAAAGTCCGATTTCGGCCGCCGTCGCGTCGCCGTTGCGGTGATTCGGTCTCCGCTTTTGTCAAGTGAGTTTTACTCACTAAAGCTTTATTAGTTTGCTAATTATGCCTTAAGGTTGGTTAGATTTAATTACATGCACTTAGGTGGTTAGATTAGGTTAGAACAATTAAATTAGTGACTTGAGGATGCATGTTAGGTGGTTAGACCTAGCTATTAGCAAGTAGAAATGTTTGATTATTTATTGAATGTATCTTGGGATTTTTCCCGACCCGTTTCGGGCTCCAATAAGGCAATATAGGCCTAAATTGGATTTTTAATGTTTATTTATCTATTTTCGAAATTTATTTATTTAATTAATTACTTTTCCGGAAATTCAACCGGGATGGCCGGTGACCGGAATTTCGTGCCGATTGTCGTGGTGCAGTCCGTTTATTTATTTGAGCTCTACGTTGTGTGGAATTGAATTTATTGTGGAATTTTAGGAATTGTCCTAAATTGTTTGTTATTGAATATTTGATTGGTAATGGCCAAGCATGGGTATATAGCGCCAGTACGTTGATGGGCTATATAGTAGGGAGAATGGTGAAACCAATCAGGTACGATGTTATTGGACATACGTGGTTCGGTGATTGGAAGTATCACTGGCGAAAACGGCGCCTTAAAGAACGCACGTAAATGACTTATAGACACACGTGGTTCGGTGGTTATGGGAATATCACTGGTGAAAACGGCGCCTTAAAGAACGCACGATGTTGTCTATAGCCGATGTCACCTTGGCGAAAACGGCGCCCTTGAAAGGACACGTGGTTCGGTGATCAAGGTTATCACTGGTGAAAACGGCGCCTTAAAGAACGCACGGTGTCGGTGATCGGTATGTCATTGGCGAAAACGACGCCCGAGAAACACATGTGATTTGGTGAATGAGTACACCACTGGGAAATCGTGGTATGAGTGGGAATGACCTAGAAAGGGTATGGCTGACATGTAATCGACTTAGTCGATTGATCAATGCTTGATCGGATGTCGTGAATTGTTTGAATATCGGTGTTTAACCTTGAATTGCAGGTTGGAACTGAGGCCAAGGTAAGTCCTCTGACTCGTGTTGTGCTTAGGCAACCGGATGGCGTATTAGTTTATTAATCGAGTCTTAGTGGGTAGGACTCGCTGAGACGTGGTCTCATTGGTTATTGAATAACCATTTCAGGACCCTGAGGAGAATCTAAGGAGGAGAAACCTGAAGAGGAGAAAGACTTTTGAGGAAGAAGATGATCCAGAGAGGGATCTTAAATATAACCCGGATGTGGATTGAGATCCCGTCCCTTTTTGTGAACCCTGTCTTGGTATAGATAGGTGTGAGACTTTTATGCTGTAAATAGTATTGTAAATATACCATGAGTGGTGATGTTAATGAAAGTGTGGTTGTGAATTTCAATATGAAAAATATGGCATACTTTCCTATCCCATTGTTTTATTGTCTGGGGATTTATAACTGCTTCCGCATGTGCTTAATAAAAAGAAAGGGTCGGCGATACATGGTCTTGGGATATCGCATTATAAAATCGACCAAGTAGAAGGATGTGCGCGCGTCCGAGGATCGGGGCGTGACATCCCCCTTTTGTGGTATCAGAGCATAGGTCAAGATTGGAGTGATAAGGAGCGTTGACCATGGGATAGTTAGTAGGAAAGGCCTTTAAATTCATGCTGGTGCATGTCTGTGTTAGCTGAGTGCTAAAATTGTTTGTTATTTGAATCGCTCCGCTTCTAATTCAGTGTTGAATTGGAAGCAGGTGTCAGTTCTTTAAAGCGACACTATGAGCGATCAGGAGCCGAGGACTCCTGCAAAGAGGGCCAGTAGGGCCGTGACTCGGGGCAGAGCGCCGACTAGAGTCGGTACCCGAGGAGGCCGTGGTCGAGCGCCAGCATAGGCTAGCGCGAGTGGAATGATTCCACCGTTTGTAGAGGCTAGAGTAGCACCACCTTCTGTTGGTGCTGGGGTAGCAGCCCCGGGTGAGCAAGGGACTGTCGGAATAAACCAAGCTCTAGATGCTATGCGTGAGATGATGGGGCAACAGGCCCGAGATCAGACGGCCGCCTTTACTGCCGCTGTTGGAGCCGCCGCCACTGCTGCTGCCAATGCTGCTATTGCTGCCGCAGCTGCCGCCGTACCTGCTGCCGCACCTGTCGCTGCACCTGCCGCAGCTCAAGCTGAAGGTCCACCTGGAATAGTGGTCGGGAACAGACCAATTCATCAGTTGGTAGAACAATTTATGAAGTTGAATCCGCCTCAGTTTACCGGGATCGGAGACCCTGAAGCTGCTGCTTCATGGATCAAGAAATTGGAAAAAGCTTTCGCACTGCTAATGTGCAATGAGACAGAAAAGGTACTACTTGCAACTTACCAGCTGGATGGAGTTGCGGATACTTGGTGGAAGACAACCAGAGAAACCATATTTCCGGAAGGCGTTGTTCCAGAGTGGAACACCTTTCGAGAAGCTTTTAATGTCAAATATTTCTCAGAAACTGCCAAAGAGGTGAAGATGGCAGAATTTCAACGTCTTCGCCAGGGTTCCCTAACTGTCGATCAATATGAAGCGAAGTTCGCTGAACTTTCGCAGTATGCTCCTGAATTAGTTGCGAATCCAGTAAACCGAGCGAGGAGGTTTAGAGAAGGATTCAAGCCAGACTTGAGAAGTACATTGGTTTCTCTGAACTTGAGGACTTATAATGATCTTTATGAGAGAGCCCAAATGATCGAGAAAGATCAGAATGATAGAGCTGCCTTGTCGGGGTCGAGATTCAACTCTAATCGAGAGAATATTCGTCGGGGAAAAAGACCCATGCCCGGAGGTAGATCTCATGCCTCACCTTTCAAGAGGAGTGGATTCAATAGACAGATGTCCAATAACATGGGCATATGTCGCTTTTGTGGAAGGCGACACGGGACAGCTCCATGCCCAGCCAGAACAGGAGCCTGTTTCGAGTGTGGCCAACAAGGCCACATCGCAAGGTATTGTCCAAAGAAGCAGCGAGGACAACCTCAACTGCCGCTGCCACCACTGAGAGGACAGATAAGAGGGTATGCCCCTCAGAATGTGCCGCAAGGAGGACAGCAAGGACCTCCATCTCAGGGCACAGTGTATGCAATCACACAAGGTCAAGCAGAAGCTGCACCTAACGTGATAACAGGTATGGTTTCGCTCAACGACCAACCTGCTTATGCTTTGTTTGATCCGGGAGCAACTCACTCATTTATTGCTGAGCAGTATGTTAAGTTGATAGGAGTCAGTCCTATATTATTGGAGTCGGCAATGTGCATATCTACACCCTTGAAAGATAAATTTATTACTGCTTTGGGTTGTTCGGGGTGCAAGTTAGTGATTGGTGAGCGAGAAGGGAAAATAGATCTTTTAGTCCTAGCCCTGTATGACTTTGATTTAATAATTGGCATGGACTGGCTCACCAAGCAAAGAGCTAAAATGGACTGTTATCGTAAAACGATTCAGTTTGACCCAATAGAAGGTGATAGCTTCGAGTTTGTAGGAAGTCGGGGAGGACCCTCGATTGTCCTAATCTCGTCGCAAGAAACAACTCGTCTGTTAGACGAGGGTTGTCAAGGTTACCTGGCAACTGTCGTAGATACGACAGTTGAAGAACTGAAAGTGGAAGACATTCCAGTAGTTCAAGAATTTCCAGATGTCTTTCCGAAGGAATTGCCAGGTCTACCGCCAGAAAGAGAGATTGAATTTGTGATTGAACTAGCACCAGGGACAGAGCCGATCTCAAAGGCACCGTACAGAATGGCATTGACAGAATTGAAAGAATTGAAAGTACAGATGCAGGAATTATTAGACAAAGGATTTATTCGTCCTAGCGCATCACCTTGGGGAGCGCCGGTTTTGTTTGTAAAGAAAAAAGATGGTTCATTGCGGTTGTGCATTGATTATAGACAACTCAACCAAGTGACCATTAAGAATAAGTATCCACTCCCAAGGATTGATGATCTGTTCGATCAGTTGCAAGGAGCGTCAATATTCTCGAAGATTGATTTGAGGACGGGATATCATCAGCTGAGAATTAAGAAAGAGGATATTCCTAAGTCAGCATTTCGTACTCGGTATGGTCACTATGAGTTCACAGTGATGCCATTCGGGTTGACGAATGCTCCAGCTGCCTTCATGGATATGATGAACCGAATATTCAAGGAATATCTAGATCAGTTTGTGATTGTGTTCATTGATGATATCTTGGTCTATTCGAGAAATGATGAAGAGCATGAGAATCATCTGAGATTGGTGCTCCAGACTTTAAGGACGCATCAGTTGTATGCTAAATTTAGCAAATGCGAGTTTTGGTTGACTCGTGTCGCGTTCTTAGGTCATGTGATTTCCGGAGAAGGAATCTCCGTCGACCCGAGCAAGATAGAAGCCGTGATCAATTGGCAGAGACCGACATCAGTGACAGAAATCAGAAGTTTTCTGGGATTGGCAAGTTATTACAGACGGTTTGTAGAAGGTTTCTCAGCGTTAGCATCACCTCTAACTAAGCTCACGAAGAAAGACGAGAAGTTCATATGGACAGACAAGTGCGAGCGTAGTTTTCAAGAGCTGAAGGAAAAGCTGACTACCGCACCGGTACTGACAAGTCCATCGGGTCCTGGAGGATTCGAAATCTATAGTGATGCGTCATTCAAGGGGTTGGGTTGCGTGCTGATGCAACATGGTAGGGTTGTTCCGTACGCCTCCCGTCAGTTGAGACCTCATGAATTGAACTATCCGATGCATGACTTAGAGCTCGCCGCGATTATCTTTGCCCTAAAAATTTGGAGACATTACTTGTGCGGGGAAAAGTTTCAGATCTTCACGGACCATCAAAGTCTCAAGTATTTATTCTCTCAAAAGGAGTTGAACATGAGACAGTGCAGATGGATGGAATTGCTGAAAGACTACGACTGTGACATTCTGTATCACCCAGGAAAGGCGAACAAGGCCGCCGATGCTTTAAGTCGAAAGTCTTCAGTGGCTCATATACTGATTAAGGAGTGGAACTTAATCGAGAGAGCTCGGGATTCGGTATTCAAATTTGAGGTAGGCCACCTTTCGAGTTTTATGGCCACCCTCAGAATTGAACCGGATGTCCAAGTTAGAATTAAACAACTCCAACCGACAGATCCAGATGTACAGAGAATTCTTCAGGAAGACGCAGAGAAAAGAAAGGCTGATTTTCAGATTTCCGATGACGGAACACTAAGATTCTAAGGACGTTTGGTTGCACCTGACGATGTAGAGCTTAGGGAAGAAATTTTATCCGAAGCACATCGTAGCAATTACAGCATTCATCCTGGAAGCACTAAGATGTATCAGAATCTACGTCAACATTATTGGTGGTCAGGTATGAAGGCGGATATCGCCAAA
This sequence comes from Eucalyptus rudis, assembly GCA_019915205.1. Classification (NCBI taxonomy): domain Eukaryota; kingdom Viridiplantae; phylum Streptophyta; class Magnoliopsida; order Myrtales; family Myrtaceae; genus Eucalyptus; species Eucalyptus rudis. The sequence goes on along the minus strand of JAHMTN010000448.1, from coordinate 222,166 downwards.
CATGTGGCCAAGTGTTTGACTTGTCAGCAAGTAAAAGCCCAGCATTGCAAGCCGGGAGGACTTCTGCAACCTCTCGCGATTCCAGAATGGAAATGGGAGCATATCACGATGGATTTCGTGACTGGACTACCAAGGAGTCAAAGAGGAAATGATTCAATTTGGGTGGTAGTCGATAGACTGACAAAGTCGGCTCACTTCATTGCAGTTCGAAAAGACCTCAGTTTGGATAGGCACGCAGACCTATATGTGCGCCAAGTGGTTCGAATGCATGGAGTGCCGGTTACGATAACATCTGATAGAGATCCGAGATTTACTGCTGCTTTTTGGAAGAGCTTGCGGAGTGCTCTTGGTACAAAGCTTCAGTATAGTACGGCTTATCATCCTCAGACAGATGGCCAGTCTGAGAGGACAATTCAGACCCTCGAGGACATGCTGAGAGCATGTGTTATAGACTTCAAAGGAAGTTGGGAAGATCAGCTTCATCTCGTAGAATTCGCCTACAACAACAGTTATCAGCAGAGTATTCAGATGGCCCCATTTGAAGCACTGTATGGCAGAGCGTGCAGAACACCAGTATGTTGGGATGAAGTCGGGGAAAGAAAGATAACAGGCCCAGAGTTGGTTCAGCAGTCAGTAGATGCCGTGGCAGTGATCAGAGCCAGATTAAAGTCAGCGCAAAGCAGACAGAAGAGTTATGCAGATCAGCGCCGGAGGTCTTTGGAATTCCAAGTTGGTGATCACGTTTTTCTGAAGGTGTCACCAATGAGGGGAACTTCGCGCTTTGGTAAGAAAGGCAAACTGAGTCCGAGGTACGTAGGTCCGTTTGAGATTCTTGAGAGAATCGGGACCTTAGCGTATCGTCTTGCGTTGCCGCCAAGATTGGCGCAAGTGCATGACGTCTTTCACGTGTCGATGTTGAGGAAGTATGAGCCTGACCCGACCCACGTACTCAATTTTGAAGAATTGGACGTGGATGACCGTGTGTCATACGTTGAAAGACCGGTCCAGATTGTCGATCGCAAAGAGCAAGTTCTGCGTACAAAGACTATTCCTTTAGTCAAAGTGGTCTGGCAACACCACGGTACAGAAGGAGCGACATGGGAGACTGAGGAGTCAATGAGAGAGTTGTACCCCCACCTTTTTTATCAAGTCTTGTAAGGTTCAAATTTCGAGGACGAAATTTTTATAAGAGGGGAAGAGTTGTGACATCCAGAATTTTCAGTATTGTTTTCTATTAAATTAATCGGGCATTTCATTGACGTGTCTATAGGGTTGTTCTCAGAGCTGATCACTCTCGAGATAACTAGACTAGCTGGGTAAGCCATTAAAGAATATTAAGGCAATAGACTTGAGAATTCGACCAGGAAGCGGCTTCTCGACCGTGTCCATCTTTAGAGGTCATTACTGCACAGTTAAAGATCGAATTGAGATCAGAGATAGGTCGGTTCGACTGAGATGTGTGGCCGATCGTGGGTGACTCCACTAAATTGGAAAATTCTCGTCGACCGGCACTAATTTGATTTTCTGTCGTTTTGGTACCCTGTGTGGGTAGTTGAGCCCTCGAGATTTTCACGACAATTGAGAGTCGCCAATGTGTCGAGTGGGTTCATTGTGGCTCGAAGAAAATCGACCACGAGTCAATTGCCCTAAAACGTTCTGAAAACTACCCGGTAGTCTAGGTCACACTAAAAGCACGCCGGAGTGAAATTAACCGTCGATTTGAGTCAGATTTCAGAAATCGAAAGTTCAGTGATGTCACAAGCTATTTTAGGAACGTCAACTCAGTCTCAGAAGATTTTTCGGAGGTCCCGAGATTTTTACGGAAATTGGATTCGGACGTCGTGGAAGTTTGGCCGAAGTTCAGATTGGCTAAATTAATGGGAAATTTGACTTTCGGGTTGAGCCATTGTGTGTCGGGGAATTATAGAAAATCATTTGGGATTTTTCTACGTCAAAATTGGACCTCAATTTGGAGAGAATGGTTGTGCAAGTTAAGCCATCTCTCCCAAATTCGTGTACCCCACCTAGCCACAACCTTTGGACCACTTGGTCTTCTAGAAGAGGGTGTTTTGATGGCCTATTGAAGGCCAAGTAATAATGCATGGCTAAGAATGGTTTTGGGGGAGATATTTGTGTGAGGATTAAAAACCAAAGGGCCCCTCACTCATCCCTATCTATTCTCTCTTTCCCTCACCTCCTCAACCGATCGGACTCTCCCTCCCCTTTTTCTTTATTTGTGCGACATCTTCAACAGTCGCTGAAGAAGACCGGGCAAATTCCCTGCAGCTGCAAACTCCCTCGTTCGCGTCTTCTGCCCGCAAAGATCCGAGCTCCACCTGACCGAAGACTCCACGAGCGAAGCCTCCACCGAAGCCCCACGCCTCTGCCGTCCGCACGCCATCTCGGTCAACTTCTCCACCAGCGAAACTGCCCCTCATCCTCGCCACTTGTCCATCACCCAGCATCCCTCGGTCAACACCTGCAAGAACGAAGCCTTGGTTGACCGCTTGAAGCCCTCGAGTCCACCAAGTTTGGTCGGCCACTCACGCCACACCAGCAGAGAAGCCGCGGGACGGAGGCAGTCAACCATTGCATCCACCGAAGACCCTGATCTCACGCCAGCAGCTCCTTAAGCGCGCACGTCGCCCTCCACTCACGAAGACTCCAGCAAACGCCATCATCTCTCTCTTCATCCGCGTGGCCAGCTCCACCGAAGTTGATTTCTTCCTCCACACGTCCGAGGCGCCACCAGAGACACAAGCTGCTTCCGTTTTCTTCGTTCGTGGCCCATCTTTTCTCCTTTGGGCCCAGCAAAATCCAATCCAGCGGTCTTCAGTTCAACGTTCAGTCCAGTTCAGTCCTTGTAGGTTATTTGGGCCGCAAGTCAAGCCCAGTAAATGCAGCTCTGAAGCCCAGCAAAGCCAGTAGCTTTCAGCCCAAAGAGAGCAGCCCATTTTCAATTTAATTTTAAATGGGCCAGCAATTTCAGTCTTCAAGCCCGCAGGATTGAGGCCCAATTTCAGTCCACAACTTGAAGACCAAGTTAGATCAGTCCAGAAATTCAGCAGGTCCAGCCCATTTCAGTGCAAGAACAAATCTCATTTGGACTGAGATTTGTTGGGCCAAGTCCAAGGCCCGGTCCAAGTGCGCCGGTGTCGTCGAAAGTCCGATTTCGGCCGCCGTCGCGTCGCCGTTGCGGTGATTCGGTCTCCGCTTTTGTCAAGTGAGTTTTACTCACTAAAGCTTTATTAGTTTGCTAATTATGCCTTAAGGTTGGTTAGATTTAATTACATGCACTTAGGTGGTTAGATTAGGTTAGAACAATTAAATTAGTGACTTGAGGATGCATGTTAGGTGGTTAGACCTAGCTATTAGCAAGTAGAAATGTTTGATTATTTATTGAATGTATCTTGGGATTTTTCCCGACCCGTTTCGGGCTCCAATAAGGCAATATAGGCCTAAATTGGATTTTTAATGTTTATTTATCTATTTTCGAAATTTATTTATTTAATTAATTACTTTTCCGGAAATTCAACCGGGATGGCCGGTGACCGGAATTTCGTGCCGATTGTCGTGGTGCAGTCCGTTTATTTATTTGAGCTCTACGTTGTGTGGAATTGAATTTATTGTGGAATTTTAGGAATTGTCCTAAATTGTTTGTTATTGAATATTTGATTGGTAATGGCCAAGCATGGGTATATAGCGCCAGTACGTTGATGGGCTATATAGTAGGGAGAATGGTGAAACCAATCAGGTACGATGTTATTGGACATACGTGGTTCGGTGATTGGAAGTATCACTGGCGAAAACGGCGCCTTAAAGAACGCACGTAAATGACTTATAGACACACGTGGTTCGGTGGTTATGGGAATATCACTGGTGAAAACGGCGCCTTAAAGAACGCACGATGTTGTCTATAGCCGATGTCACCTTGGCGAAAACGGCGCCCTTGAAAGGACACGTGGTTCGGTGATCAAGGTTATCACTGGTGAAAACGGCGCCTTAAAGAACGCACGGTGTCGGTGATCGGTATGTCATTGGCGAAAACGACGCCCGAGAAACACATGTGATTTGGTGAATGAGTACACCACTGGGAAATCGTGGTATGAGTGGGAATGACCTAGAAAGGGTATGGCTGACATGTAATCGACTTAGTCGATTGATCAATGCTTGATCGGATGTCGTGAATTGTTTGAATATCGGTGTTTAACCTTGAATTGCAGGTTGGAACTGAGGCCAAGGTAAGTCCTCTGACTCGTGTTGTGCTTAGGCAACCGGATGGCGTATTAGTTTATTAATCGAGTCTTAGTGGGTAGGACTCGCTGAGACGTGGTCTCATTGGTTATTGAATAACCATTTCAGGACCCTGAGGAGAATCTAAGGAGGAGAAACCTGAAGAGGAGAAAGACTTTTGAGGAAGAAGATGATCCAGAGAGGGATCTTAAATATAACCCGGATGTGGATTGAGATCCCGTCCCTTTTTGTGAACCCTGTCTTGGTATAGATAGGTGTGAGACTTTTATGCTGTAAATAGTATTGTAAATATACCATGAGTGGTGATGTTAATGAAAGTGTGGTTGTGAATTTCAATATGAAAAATATGGCCTACTTTCCTATCCCATTGTTTTATTGTCTGGGGATTTATAACTGCTTCCGCATGTGCTTAATAAAAAGAAAGGGTCGGCGATACATGGTCTTGGGATATCGCATTATAAAATCGACCAAGTAGAAGGATGTGCGCACGTCCGAGGATCGGGGCGTGACAGTGTGCATGTGGCATGATATGAGAATTTGTTTATGATATTGAGTGGGTTTCACCCGGTACTGAAAATGCGTTTGTTATGGCATTGAATTGTTGTTATGAACGTGGTGCAAGTAAAATAGACCCTTGATGGCATGTATATATATATATATATATATATATATATATATATATATATATATATATATGATAAGTGTGTTTTGCATGCATCTGGATGATTATAGTATCTACATAATATAGTGTAATGGATCTTTTATTGCTGAGTGGTTGTACTCACCCCTCTTGGGGACTAACATTTCAGACTAAACGAAAATGCCGCTGCTACCTGTGACTCCTGGCATGTTTTACGGACTCCTGATTGACTTACAATGGGAGTGGACCGAGCACTGTCATCCTGGGGTGCACGGGCTGGTATTCGAGCGCGTGAGGATCTTTCTGACTTTTGAGGTAGGCCTCTCTGCTGGGCTTATCCACCAGGAGTACACATCAGTCCTTGTCCGTATGGATGGCCGCCTTCTGAGGGTGCTACCACCACCGCCGGCCAACGGACCTGACTGGATATGATCTGGAGTCGAGGGTAGCAGGAGATGCATTTTTGGACGCCGACACATGGGTGATGGACGGATGCAGATGATATCCAAGGATAGAAGTTGGTTTTCTTTTGGGTAATCGCCAGGCACGAAAAGACCTCGGCGTTTTGTTGTACCAACTATCATAGTCCATCCCTTATATAAATAAAAGTGTTCGGCCTAAATTATCAAAGTTTTAGTATGGTGTGTATCACTTTATATTTTGTTGAAGGGTAGTCGAATTATGCTTCCGCCATATTAATCGCGCAGGGACCGGTAAAGAAAATAAATGAAAACCCCCAGGTATTGTAAGTTATGTAAAAATTTCTTTGGTCTCAGAGGTATGCTCCAAGAGGACGTAACTGTGGCGACCCTAACGGATCGGGGGCCGTTTCGGGGGTGCCACAGCGGTGGATATCAGAGCATTATGCTACAAGAGAATGTAACTGTGGCGACCCTAACGGATCGGGGGCCGTTTCGGGGGTGCCACAATTGGAATCTTATCCAACAAAATTATTTAACAATAAAAAAGAAACACTTGCTATAGTTTTATCTATATCAAAATTCCAATGAGATTTATTAAACCAAAAATTTCTCTTGAAAAGTGATTGTAAATTAGCCGAAGACGTTTTACAAAAAGACGTTTTAAACATTGCATCAAAACAGATTTTTGCTAGATGGCAAGCCATACTTTCAGTATTTGATTTTGACATTGAATTTATAAATGGTTCTTCAAATTCATTACCCGATTTTCTCACAGGAGAATTTTTACAGAGATACAATCATGCCAAGATCCAAAATAAGACAAAGGCAAAGGCAAAGCCATTGATGAAACCTCCTCCAATACACCACCAAAGCCAACAAGCTTGACACCCATCAAGACATGACTCCAAATGGCAGAAACAATCAGTCATTTGTACAACACCCAATATCAAATACACCTTCAAAAGAAGAACCTCCACATGAACCTATACAAGCCTTTAACCACTTAGCTGCCATACTACCCAAAGAAACACTACTCTTACTGGCCCAAACTTTACAAAAAACAGTAAAAAAAGAGCCATCTAGTGCCATTGAGGTAGGTAATAATCCTTCTCCGCTTACTACACAAAAACAAACAGAATACAAAAGTATTTCGAATGAGGTGATTATTAGGCCACAAGTAACCCCTCATTCTCAAAGATCAAAGTTTTTCCCAAAAACATCTTTTCAAAAAATACTGACTATAGAAGATAGATTTTATAATGAAGATCCAATCAAATTTACAAAAAACATCTTTCCAAAAAATTGATTTTTTAAACCACATAATACAAACAAAACCCTTGCTTATTTTGAGCAAATTCTAGTGGAGACTGATTCGGTAAGGTTTACTCACTTTGCTGACAAAACCAATATAGAAAACATCATATACTCCACTATATCCATCAGTAAAGTCATACACCCCTTACACTAGGGAGAATTACCTCATATACCCAAAAAAATTCCCAACCAGACTTACCAAAATCCTACCATACTCCTCATATACCTATTGGGACTACCAACAAGCCTGGTGGAATGTCTTCTATAGACAAAATACAAATTTCCAACATACTTGGCTAGTATTCTTCAAAAACAACTTCTCACAACAAAACCTACCAAACTAGTTTGACTCTTGGTGAGATTTCTTCGGTCCTATGGACATAATACTACATCCCATAATCAATCCAGGATACCAAATGTTTCACAAACACTTTGTACCAATTCAAAATGATTTAAGGTTCTCATGCCTTATGCACTTTTCATAATATTCAAAATCTCATGGGTGACAGCTTGGGAATTTGAATACAGTACATCCTCCAAACTCATTTCCTTACTTGTCTAAAAATACAAGACAAAATGGTGGGACGGATTCAAACGCCTTAAACAAGGATCCGAGACTATGGTTAAAACATGGCTAAATAGCCTGAAAAATCAAATAACCACAGTCCCATCAAATACATATTTTTTACAAGAGAAATCTATTACAAGTGCAGCACTGGCTGCAGTCCAAAGCAAGGAGGAATATTGTAACATCCTCAGAACAATGCTCTCAGAAGCAGAATGATCACAATGTGGATCTTCCAAATCTTAGGACAATACAAACGGATCCTCACAATCACATCATAGTGGAAATACCAATGAAGACGACTGCTACGAGATTAACCTAGACAGAGATTAAAGCCAAGACATCACATGCCGATACTATTACAGCGGCGCAAAGGCTATACACTATAGCAAGATGGGCATACATTGTTCATACATTATTCACTATTCATTATTCACTCTACACTGTTCACTTAGTATTGCTCACTTTACACTATAGCAAGATGGGCATACACTGTTCATACATTATAGCAAGATGGGCATACACTGTTCATACATTATTCACTATTCATTATTCACTCTACACTGTTCACTTAGTATTGCTCACTTTACACTGTTCAGCACTGTAGCACTTTTACTGTAGCACCCGCTATAGATACACCCTCTCAACACAAGAGGAAGGGACTCAAAATTTTCAGATCTCTCTTCTCTCTTCTTCCTCCTCATCCTCTTGTAAACCCCCATCCTTTCAAGCCTCAAGCTTTCTTACCTTGTACCCCTTGGTTTCAAAGTAAGTTAGTTTTTCAAATACATAGTTTTATATAGGGTTACCAACTTACATGATAGTTGGTTAACCATTTCTTGTAATACAAACATCAATACTCCCTGGAGTGCGGATTACCGCCCTAGCGGATGACTTGATGCTTTAGTTTCTATATCTTTCAATACATATAAGTTTCAATTTATATAATACAAGTTCAGACCACATTCATGGTTGGTTTTTGTTTATGCATACTCTTACTTTATATTTTATATATTGCCTTTGGCCTTTACATTATTTTTAATTCTCGAGATTTTATTTAAGTGTTTATACAGTCATCATACATTCCTTGTTCTTATAGATCTGTTAATCTCTTATACTTCCTTGTTCTCTCATATAATACTCTGATCCCAACCCTTTTATGATATATATATATATATATATATATATATATATATATATATATATATTGTTGAGGACAATTACTAATTATAAGTGGCATCACTGACGACAATTTGATATATTTTACTGTTCCATTAATTAATTACTAACAGTTAACATTTTCTTATTACAAACTCTGTGGTCAAATTACCATCCATCAATGCAGATTACTAATTATAAGTGCAATCGAGTTACCGCTACAAACTTATTACGCCTATGAAATCAAATTACTACTAATGGGTGCAACCGATCTCAAGACTATTTGAAGTGCGTTACAATATTTTGGTGGAATTAGAGACATTTTCTTCAACTACGGGCCAATCCCATTAACATATGTAACAGTATCTTCGACTATCCTATTGATTGTTTCATCCAATTATTTTCTTAAAGATCACATGGATCATTTCGAGATGCTTAGCTCTTGGGCTATGTTTGGGAGCAAGGGTGAAGAAAATTGGGAAGGAAAATACACCGAATTTGTAATTTCCCTCACTCCAAATCAAGAAGTATTAACAATTTTCTGTCCCTTGAAAAAAAAAATCTTGCTTTAAATTTGTCAGAATAACCAACAATTGAGGAGCAAGAGGGGGAGAAGAAAAAGGAGAACAACTACCAACTGATTTAATCCTGCAACACGAGCTCAAGCGACAGTAATAATGATACACAAACGAACAAAGCCTTAAAAGCTTTGTGAGAGTTGGTGGCTCTTGTAAGAATCTGACAAATCTGTGCCACTCTAAATTTTCGATGATCCAAACTAAATTTCACAATAGATATGATTTTGGAATTAAATAATAAAAAATCAAAGAAATATTTAGATTACATTAGTAAATGCCACTGGCACGACTAACCCTATATTCAGCTTTATCTTCCTCTTCTCTTACAAAGACCTAATATACATGTACATGTAGTAATCTCAATGCGGGAGGGAAAAAAGAGGGTGGGGAAGAAAAGAGAGACGCTCACAAATAACTGGTAACATTTGCTACCTCTTGTATACACCTATGCAACAAACAAGCCCAACTATCATATTCCACAGTAGACAACTACACCGCGTGCTCTCGGGTGGCGAATGGTCTGCGTGACCATGACGAACTATAAATTAAGCCCGCCAATCCAGCAACGAAGATTCAGCGTCTCCACACTATTTGGTCGAACTCAGATATATGCAAGGGAGCTACGGTCTAGGTCGGGCTGTGGGCGACCCCTGGTAGGTGTCGGTGGTCTTTGAATGTTGAGCTTCCTATGCCACCATGCATACAGATTATCTTTTTCTCTATGAGAGCAGCAAGCGGAAGATAGTTGAAAAGTTGATCAAAGCGTGTCCATGCCCACATTCCATCATTCTCTCCCTATACAAAAGCAAATTGAGATAACATGCCTTGGAAAAGAGAACAAATAACTGAACACCTGCACTCACCATTCGCTCAATGCATTCAAGACGAAAACCGAAGAGTGCATTTATGTCAGCTGCCTCGTGGTTTCCTCGTATCAAGTGAACATTTTCTGGGTATTCAATCTACAAAAAGGTAACCACAGCCCAGTTGGTAAAACAACATAAAAATTGCATTGCATTTGCATATATAATCATCTCTTTCGTAGCAGAAACGTGCCTTAAGAGCAAGAAGCAAAGTTATAGTCTCCAAACTGTGCTGTCCCCGATCAATGTAATCTCCCAAAAACAAATACTCAATATAGCTGTGTCAATGGATAGACATTTAAGTTCCATTTTCACATAACCCAAAAAAAGAAAAAAAAAATACAATACAATACTGGGAAAACTTCCTCCCCAGAAGAATCAATTCACTAAATTTTACCATTATCGGAGATTCAGAAAATGTGTGGCCCTTTAAGCAACATGAACAAAAGTCACCACCATAAAGTGCACCTCACAAAAGTAGGGAATGCCAGGTTCGACATTTCCAAGCCGTCCTTTGAACAAACCGAAATCATAACAGTAGTCTACGGTTTAAACTTTTGATAGAATTTCTGAACAAAACTTATACATAATCACCTTAACGTTGTCAAACTTCGAGCAAAGTATATTATGACTATGATGCAGCCACCATCAGCTCCAGTGCCTATTGCAGTTATCAATTCGGTACTGTTTTTAAACTTAGGACACTTGGATTTTCTCTCCTGTTGTCATGCTGTTTCTCAGCAAAGACCAGCGTGCATAGGAAATTTACTACAAGTATAGAACTTAGAAGAAATGATTAAAATCATATCGAACATATGTTATATCTCCTGCAGTGGAAGGAAAACCATATTCATCGAACAAACGCATGAGATCGCCAAACTGACCATGTAGGTCACCGAATTCTTTAACTGGAGCTTTTAACTGAAGAACTGTTGGCTCATGCATGAAAAGCTGTTCTGCAGCATAACAGAGCTCCCCAACTTTGTAAGAATCCAGGAAAAACCTCCTATTAGCAGGAGCTTTCCAATTTCGAGGCTGAAGCAAAGTGGATTCAATCTGAAAAGAGAAGAGGTAATTAAGCCTGGCAAAAGTTCGAATGAGGATGATGGTATTGACTTCTGTAACACTCACCTTCTTATGCAAGCCTTGAGGAGATTTCTGTCTGGTGAACCTTTTTGTAGGATATGACAGCTCATTATTCATCAAAACCATCCGTCTGCTCTCATTTTTAAATGGATCCAGTGATAGCTGTCTTACCATTCCACCAAGGTTACCTACAGCCTCCTTAGCAACTACCACCTGTGGGACAACAATGTAAGCACGAAGAACAGAAACTAAAACACCCTTTGATGTGAGACCATGACATAAGTTCAGACTTACAGCTCTAGGATGAAGACGAACGTCTCCCTCAGTGTCACTACCATCTGAAGCAGTTTCAGTTGTTGGAGAGTTTTCATCGGATACTAATGTTTCTTCTGCAGGGACAGAAGATGCTTATTGAACAGCTTGCCAGACAGCATCAGCCGCCTCAGCTTCAGCAGCTAAAGCCTCCCTAAGTTTTTCCATTGTGTTTTTGTCCATGCTGGAACTGTTATAGACACGTCATTAAGATACACGCAGACAAGATGCTAACTAAAATGTTTGGGCGTGTCTGCGTGCCAACAAGTGCCTGTAGGCACACAGCCATGTGATCTCCAAGACTCCAACCAAAATTAGATTGATCAACACCATATCAATGAAACCTAAAATAAAGAATCTTCTCAAGAGTTCGTGACCAAATTTTCGAATTAAATCTGTCTGATAAGTCTGTACACTCGAGCCTAAATATATTTAGTTTCATCAAACAAGTAAGTAAACTCAATTCAAAGGTGAGTCCGATCTTATGTTAAGTTTTCGAAGATCTTCTGCTAAGTTTTCAATATAATTTTAACAATCTAGTCCAGATCACATGGGTTAAGTGTCTTAAAGATATACCCTGGTAGCCAATTGGCGTTGATCGCACTTGTGTATCACTCAATAATCCCTTTCCAATCCATGCAAGACTTGAGCCGTCTTACAGACGCTCTATGAGGAGGTCCTAGTTGTGCTCATGTGGAGAGAGAGGCATTTTGTTACTGCGTTGTTACAATAACCTTATAAATGTTGAACCCCTGTGTGACAAGTTGTGTTGAGTAGTTCTTGTTCATATAGAATTTCTTTTAATTGATGTGAGATATTTATGACAACGTTGTCACTGATAATATGCAGCTGAAAGTTCCATATAATGTGTATCGCCACTATTTATGTGAAGTGTTTCCAGGTCTAGGTTGGGCTAGCTTGAACCTCTCGTGAGCAGGTTTGGTCTACACACCACAAATAAAGGAAGACTTATGGGCTTAGTCTCAAGAGAACCCTCCAATACTTGAGTTGGTAAATGAGAAATAAAGTGATAAATGAAAGAATTTTTAGAAAGGATCTAATTTTTAGAAAGGATCTATCTTAGTGTGTATAGATGGGCACATAGCCGGGCAAGGCTAGGGATCACATTCCCAGTCCCCGCCCCATGAGGCGGAGCTTAGCCCAATCACCCTCCCATGCGGTAAGGGGAGGGCACTTTGTCGCAGGGCATGGAGCACCATATCCCAACGTGGGAAATGAATTTCAAATAATTTTGTACAATAAAGAAAGTTATATAATTGCAAGAGTTTTCATAACAATTATAAGTTTTGCTACTTTAAAACTATTATTATTCGATAATTATTAAAAATATCATAATCTCATATACGTGAGTCTACTTATTTAAGCTAATTTGTTTGTACTCTTCACTTTATGACACATTTTTCATTTTATATTAGTTTTGAATTAAGTAGATAGTAAACTATAAATAGTCTTTTAATATATTCCAACATGTGATATATATATATATATATATATATATATATATATATATATATCTCATGCTAATTATATGTAATTAATTATGTGTTTTCAATATACAAGCGAGAAATTGAGCAAGCTGAATGCTACACTGCTCTATGTGCATTATTAGACCACATTGCTTGTTAATACCTAAATTTTAGCTAAATATTTAGGGATAGACTATATAAAAAATTAGTGATTGATTCGGCCCTAACAAAAAGATTTTCATTAAATAAAACATCACATGGGTATTACGATTATTTTCATTGACTAGGTTTTTTTTTAAAAAAAAAAAAAGGAAAGGGCTCGAGGTCCAGGCTTTCGCCTTGACCCCTTTTTCTTTTTCTTCCCCCCTTTGCGCGGGCTTGGGCCTATCTTGCCTAGCTCACTTCCCTTGGCCTGACCTTTTCCTTCTTCTTCCTCCTTTTGCACATGGAAGCAAGGACAATGCAAGGATAGAGCAGGCGCAAAGCAAAACAGAAGAGGAGTAGTCGGACAATGACGAAGAGGACGATTGGGCATGTTGTTGCTTGTAGAGTAGAGCTACTGCGAAGGTGACGGGCTCAAGATGACCCTAGTTCGGCCAAAGGGGAGGCCGGTCGATGCGTTAAGGACCAGCGACCGAGCAACCTCCGTCAACTGGCCTTCTCAACCTATAAACTAAGTAATACCGACACTGACACGTAACACACAACACAACACGACACGACATGCTGACACGTCGTTTCTCAGAAAATGTGAATTCCGACACATTGGAACACGTTGTATATTAAATGTATATACATAATAAATTATCATTTTTATAATTATTTCAATCAAATTAATTTGATTTAAATTCATAAATAAATAAATAAATAAACCAAGAATGAATTTACACTAAAAATATTAATCCACAATTTATTAATATTATTCATTGTTTCAATTTGACAAATTCAACTCTATTATAATAATCCATAAAATTTGGAGGAAAAAAAATAGACAATTCATATTCTTGACTCGCGTGTCAAATGTGTCAGAAGAGAAGAGAAAAAAACTTTATGGTAAATTGTGTATTACGAGAAATGAGAGTAAGAAAAGAAAAAAGAATATATTTTCTTCTTTTTCCATTTATTATTTTTATTATTGTTTTTTTTACATATATACATTTTAACCCATCATTTATTGAAATTTTTTTAAATTAAGGTCACATGTCACAATCACGTGTTGGAAACTCACATATAGAAATTCCGACTCGAGTATCGAAGAGTGTTAAGAAAGTTGACCAGATGTTTATATTTCGACACATATTGATCAAGTGTCGGACATGTGTTGGAGTATCCAACACGACACGAAAGCTCTTGAAAAGTGTGTGGCATAGATTCCCCGAGAGGTGGGGTGTTGAGTTTAGAGGGTGAAATAGAGAGATCAGAGAGGCAGGGGAAAAACCGTGAGTTAAGGAGGACGCGACCGAGAGCCGCTGTCGTCCACTATGTCCGTCCGAACCACAGCCGACTATTCGCCATCGATCCTTGTTCACGTCAACGCCATGGTAGGTCCCATTCGAGCGTGTCTCGGCTAATCCGATTTGGGGTCAATTTCCCGAGGATCCTGGCTCAGAGATGCGAAAGACAAACAGACATAGCCCGATCTTTGAGCTTGTTCGGCGTTGCGAGAGGGCACCCACCAATTGCCCCTGTTTTCCTCTTTGTTTTGTGCCTTATTTTTGCCCAAGCAATTGACCTGGGGCTCATCGCTCTTCTTCGCGCGCACGCCGGGATCACTAGTGCTGTTCTTCATTAGTGTTGAGCATTCTTTGCTAATTTGTGTCGAGTTTCGATCCGGTTTTAAATCTTGTTTTTGTCTGTGGTCGTCTTTCGTTTGATGAACCCCACACGTTCGATAAAATGCCCAAACAAGATCTAGTTTCGTTTCCCTACTTCGAGCGAAAGCCGAGTTGTCTAGGCATCAACCCATTAACGCCGCTCAACCTGCAACACAACGCCACTAGACCTGGGGTCGTCCTCGTGGTGGCTTGCAGAGGCAGCAGTTGTCTTTTGTTTCGGCACCCGAGCGACAACAATCGTGGCAGCCGCAGAGACGTCGCCTGCTGGACATGGGCCAAGCACTAGGCTCAGCTTGGCCAAGGCAGCGCCGCGGCCATTTCCCTTGGGGTAGATGGACAGGTGCGGCATGCCTTTTGCCACCTTGCCTCATGGCAGCCAACTTGCTGCGAAGCAGCATGAAGCGAGTCGGGTCAGCTAGCCCAGAGTCGGGTCAGACTAGGCTGACTCGCGGGTCTAGTTGGTCCGAACTCGTTATGCGTGGGCCGGGTGATATTTTGGGTCAGGTTTTTATTTTTAATGGGCCGACCCTGTTTAGTTTTAGGCTTAGGTTTTAGTTCCACGAGGCTTTTCTTTTCTTTTATATTTCATTTTGGGCCAAGTGTGTTGCCAAACTAGGCTCATTCGTTGAGCCCAGTCTAGCCAAGGACAAGCCTAGGGCGGTCTCGACATAGGTTGAGTGCAGAGGCCTGACCCGAGTACGTTTATTTATGTGATATAACAATTTTATTTTATGAAAAAAATCAAAAATTAGGAAAATGCTAAAAAATAATTTTTGGGTAGTTTTCAAAGAAAAATGCAAGGAAATCCTCAAAAAAGGAAAAAAAAAAAAAAAGAACTTAACTTAAGTTCTTGGAAATAAATGTTGGATTATTATTTGCATATTCACGTATTCCAATTGCACCCTTGTAATGCACCGATTGCTATTTCCTTAGCCTAGTTAGGAATTGAATCCTAGGGCTTATGATTGGTATAAAATGCTACACCAACACTTGGCTTGAAATTTAAATAAAATTAGGTATTGGAAGGGTATTAGTTGATTACCTAATGTAATTAAGCCCCCAATCCTATTTTCTATTTTTTTCAATATTTTATTTGAATTTCTAATTGATCTACCACAAACTAATTAGTAGCTACTTCTAAATGAAATTGACTTATAGGTTATAAATCCGAACCATAAGCTGCAAATTGGTAGACTTAGAAGAGCCTAGGTTAAGCATAAACTTAGTAAGCCATTAGCCTAAAGCCGCAAGGGGAGAGGTTATGACACTACTTTGGGCCACGTGTTCATTTCTTGGAATTTTCCCTTATTGGACTCCTTACCTATTCTAGGCTCACTGAGGCAAGCTGACTCCTCATGAAAGGGATGAAAATTTTTTAGCTACACCCGTCACACTCCTTCATCTGTCATTTGATCTAACCAAGAAGTTCCATTCTCTAATTTATTGGATTTCCATGAGGTCCATTACCAATGCAAAAAATCAATTATCATGATCTTATCTCGAATGCACCATCTAAGGATTCGGCTAATGAATTACCAAGCCTAAACTTAGTTTGGGCTCCCTCGAGCTTATACCAATTCATAACTTCGATTCAAGTTATTAACATGCAAATGATTTTCAACTGGAAATTGCCACTAATTTTTTTTTATGGGTTGATTAGAAACGAGATGATTACTTTATTCACATGAATAAGAGATTGTGGGTACAAAAATTTGGTTATGCTAGATTTTACTAATGTCCTTTTGGTGCCTTTTTTTAATCAAAAAATTATTTAGCAAGTAGTTTAGATTTATTTATTATCTTCTAACAAATGAAGTGATCATGCAGGTGTGCAAAGATTTCTGAAACACTCAATAAACAAAGCAGTAAATAAATAGCAAGGAAATGGAGGGTACTTACCTCAAAGCAAGTAAGCACATGCAATGTCAATTAGAAAAATCACATATCCAACCTATATAGGTTTCTAATTGACATATAATTTCAACCAAACTTTTTTTGGTTCTACTCTTGTTTAATAAAAACTATGCTTTATTCAATTTATGCAACGTGAGCTTAATCTTCATGCGATGTCATAGAAAAAATGATGATGCTTAACTACGTGTCCTAATTATAATAACAAGAAAATTTAATATGCACTACCTTTGTGACATCCTAATTTTCAGGTTTTGATTTCAATCGGATAAGTCGAGCCTTTCATCAACGTGACTATAATATTTTTCTCTGAAATAGCCACTCAGGAGATAACTGGCCTATCTGGTGAACCATTAAGGGATTTTAAATGCAATAGACTTGAGAGTTCGACCAGGAATCGATTTCTCGATCATGCTATTCTTTAGAGATCATTGCGGCATAGTTAAAAATCGAATTAAGATCAGAGATAGGTCGGTTCGACTGAGATGTGTGGCCGATCGTGGGTGACTCCACTAAATTGGAAAATTCTCGTCAACCGGCACTAGTTTGATTTTACTATCGTTTTGATACCATGTGTTCGTATTTGAAACCTCGAGATTTTCACGACCACCGAGAGTTGCCAATGTGTCGAATGGGTTCATTGTGGTTCGAAGAAAATCGACCACGGGTCAATTGCATCAAAAATTCCTAAAAGCTGCCCAATAGGCAAGGTCACACTAAAAGCATGTTTGATTGAAAATAACTGCGAATTTGAATTCGATTTCAGAAAATAGAAGTCCTGTCGTGTCATGAGTCATTCTAAGAACGTCGACTCAACTTTTGAGGAAATTCTAGAGAATTCTGGATTTTTTGGGAAATCGAGATAGACGATTCGGAAAATACACGGAAATACGGATTGGCCAATTTAATGAGACTTTTGGCATCTAGTGTAAGTGAATCGGTAAATGGAAGTTGTTTGGGCTTTTTCTACGTTCGAATTAGACCTTAACTGGATTTATTTGTTCAAAAAAATTGGATGCCGAGAAAAATAAAGTAGAGTTCAGAATTGAGGGAAAATGACCGTTTTTATTGTCAAAGACTTGTTATTTGAGGGAATTATGGTACAAGAAAGCAAGTGAGGATCACATATTTCATCTTGAGGATTTTTGGGGATCAAATTGAATTGAATGGAAGTCGCGGGACCAAGATTGGATTAATATTGAAATTCTGTTAATTTTTCCCCATTTCCTTCGGTCTTCCCCTCTCTCTCACTCTCCCTCGCGCGTGCTTTCCCTCACCCGACAACTCTCTGCTTGGTCTTCAATTTTCCTTTCTTCTTTGACCGGTCTCTTCTTATCCTCTTTCACGGCTCTCTCTCTCAATCCATTTCGCACGTTCCCTCCTTGGCCCACCACCTGTCGACACTCCCTTCTTCCCTTATCCCTTCCCTCTTTTATTTGTTTCTTTTCTGCTTTTTGTTTTCTTCGGTTCGGTAAAAGGACCAGCGACCCACCAATCTCTCTCTCTCTCCACTACACCTTCACCCATGCGAGCTGCCCCCACGTCTTCTGGTTTTGTTCCTTTCATTTGGAGTTTCCTCCGAAGCGCTGCCCCACTCCACATCGCCGTGCCTCCACTTCACTCGGTCAACACTCCACCGAAATCCCTCCCGGCTTTGGCTTCGTTGACCCGCGCCTCCACTCCACGCCTGCAAAACCCCATCAAAGCAGCATCTGTCCGAAGTTGCTCCATCTTCGTTTTCTTCCCCCTGCCGTCTCACGCTGCAGCTGCCACCCATCTCCACGTCTGGCCGTGTCTTGCTCATGAGGTTGACTCCCCAGCAGCGACTGATTCTCCTCTGCCGCCGAAGCTACCGTTCAGTGCTGCATCTTCATTCGGTCAACCTCTCCACCGAATCTGCTGCTTCTTCAACCACTGCCGAATCAACGAGCGAAGTAGCCCACCTCGACGCCGTTCTCTTTTTCGCTGTCAGTTCCCTCGATTTCGCCCTGCAACGGCCCACGTAATCCACCGAAACAGCAGCTCTTTTGGGCTTTCTTGTTCAGCCCTTGAAGCCCAGCGAAATTTCAAAGCCCAACAGCCCAGTTTTGAAGCCCACTTCAGCTTTGTCCATTTAAGTTGCAGCCCAAGTTTCAGCCAAAGAAGCCAGCCCATTAATTCAGCATTTTAGCCCATTTTGGGCCCGTAAAGCAAGCTAACCCAGCTGCAACCCAAGCTCAAGGTCAAGCCCAGCAATTTGCTATGGGGTTGTAAGGCCTTTTAGGCCCGGTCCAAGCTCGTGGTGTCGTCACGAGCCCAAGTTCGACCACCGTCGCGTCGCTGTCGCGGTGTTCCGGTCTCCGCTTTTAATTAAGTGAGTTTTACTCACTAATGCTTTCTTAGTTTGTTAATTATACTTAAGGGTTTATTAGATTTAATTAAGTGTAATTATGTGGTTATATTAGAGTAGATTAGCAATTATTAGATAATTGTGATGCATGTTAGACAATTGAATTGTGCAATTAGCAATTAGAGATGTATTATTATTTATTGAATGCATCTCGGGATTTTTCCCGACTCGTTTTGAGCTCCAATCAGGCATTATAGGCCTAAATTGGATTTTTAGTATTTATTTATTAATTTTCGAAATTAATTATTTAACTATTTATTTTTCGGAAATTAGACAATGATAGCCATTGACCAAAATTCTGTGCTAATTGTCGTGGTGCACTTCGTTTATTTATTTGAGCTCTACGTTGTGTTGAATTGAATTGATTGTGCAATTTGAAGAATTTTTCCTAAATTGATTGAGATTGAGTAATTGAGTTGTGGATGGCCGAGTATGACTGTTTAGCGTCAATAATGCTTTGATGGGCTGTTAAGTGGAGAAGTTTGTGAGAGTGATTTGAATATACTCTTGGCTAAGATCCATCGGGTACGTTAATATCATGTGAAAATTGAGTGAGTTGATGAGTATGTGGGGATTTATCCCAAAATTGATCAATGTCGGTACTCAATTAGAATTTGACTGTGAGAGGTTGTGAGTTGAACCTCGGAAGCCACCGAAGTATGGCTATGCCAGTTAGGCCGAGATTTGCTACCGAATTTGGAGTCGGTCGCGCCCATTGGGCCGTAAACTGCCACTCGATAGAGGTCACGCTCGTTGGGCCGTAAATTGCCACCCGATAAGGGTCGCGCCTGATAAGGCCGTAATCTGCCACCTATGAAAGGTCGCACCTATGGGGCCGTAAATTGCCACCCGATAAGGGTCGTGCTTGATAAGCCGTAATCTGCCACCTATTAAAGGTCGCGCCCATTGGGCTGTAATTTGCTACCTAAAGATAGGTCGTGTCCTTTGGACTGTAATTTGTTGCCAAGAAATTTGGTAAACTGTGCTCGTGAAGCCGTGAGTAAGATTTGAGACTGGATAAGGGAAACGACCGGGGAATGGTCAAATTGACAGGAAATTGACTAGGTCGATTGATCGAGATAACGATTTGTGATGTGATTGCTTGGGTGCCTATGGAATTATACTAATATGCAGGTGGAATCTGAGGCCAAGGTAAGTCCTCTAATCTGTGCATGCATAGGCAGCCCAGATAGCATATTAGTTTACTAATCGGGTTTTAGGGGGTAGAACTTGCTGAGACGTAGTCTCATCCCGGTTGTGGGACAACATTTCAAGACCCTAATGAGGAGCCTAACGAGAAAGAACCGAAGAGGAGTACCTGAAAGAGAATCCAGATGATGATCCCGAGTACGACCCGAATGAGAACTGAGATCCTATCCTCTTTTGTGAATTCTGGTTATAGGTGATTGAGTGTTAGACCAAGCCTCTGTGAATAGTATTGTATTATATACTATGAGGTGCTTGTGTAAAAGTTTGGTTCTGAATTTCAATGTGAAAATATGGCCCTACTTTTCTATCCCATTGTTTTATTGTCTAAGGATTATAATTGCTTCCGCATGTGTATATTAAAACAAAAAAGGTCGGCGATACGTCCTAGGATATCGTTTTTAAAATTGACCAAAGGTAAGGGATGTGTACGTGCTAGAGGATTGGGGCATAACAACCTTAACGTGGCATGCAACTTTTATTAAAATAAACTAATATGCAGGCTATATCCATGCGATTTTAATTAGAACGACCTAACCCTGGTGACGGGCAAAATTAATATGCATTTTATTATAACATAATGTGCACTCCAATTAAATTGATACATGTGACGTGCTATTGAATGAACCTAATTCTATATCACATGTACATGATATATATATTTGGTATTTTTCATGGAAACTTAAAATTAAAATTTACTCAAAACAAACTACAAAGATTATGATTCTATCTAATTTAAACTAGTAAATAAATTATTCTAATCCTAATTTAAATCAGAAAATTATCCTATTCTTCTAGAGTTGACATAAATGATATCTATCCAAATAAATACTACTCTATTTAATGAAAAGCAGTCAGAATCTATTCTAAACATGCAACATGATCTATAAAATTTTCCACCTAACCTTTTTATATATATTTGTTAATGGGGAAACAAATTAACTCAAATCAACAAAAAAAATAGCAAGAAAGAGTCAAATCATCCAAAACACATCCATTTCATTCAAATTAGGTAATGAACAAAATCAACGATCGTATCAAAGTGGTTATGGATAAGATAGAAGATTTCATGTGCAAACAGGGATCGTATCTTGTGGTTGAACTCGAATTGCCGCTCACATGCACATTGTTAAATTAGGAAAATCCTTAATTAATGGGCATTTTCGATTCTTTTGAAATATGCATTGTCACTCAAATATTTGATCGGATTACAATTAATCTCCATGGGCTTATTCTAATTAAGCTCAAAGCCTTTTAATTTTAATGGGCTAAACTAGTACAATTAAAGCTCAACACTCTTCCTTTTCCTCTTGTAATTTCGACCACTAACACTCCTAGCCTTGGTCTAATTTCACTTCTTGTGGGCCACCATCCACGTGACTAATTCAGGTCCATTCATCACCACCAATCCAATTAAAATGCAATTAACTATATGCTTCTAAAAACTATATACTATGCAATTTAATTCTATTTTTTTTTTATTTAGGCACTTCAAATTAGTCCCTAATTTGTATACAATTAATTCTAAATGATAGGCATAATTTAGCTTTCAACACATATAATCTTTTCTTGGATGTTAGCGGCTTAAGTTAAAATCAATCAAGACTACTTGCAAAAATTCTTTGGAAAATAAAGAGAAATTGGGCCAAAAGGGCATTAGACTAATCTAACGTAATCAAGTCTCCAAATTCATCGAATCTCTTGTTTGCAGAAGTAAATGCACTCCCACATTTTATTTAGATGTCTAATCGACCATAATTGATTAGTGATGGCTCCGAAATGTAAGAAAATTGTATGTTAAAATGAATACCAAGTTGCAATTGGTAGAGCTTGGATTAGTTTGTGATATACGTGAATGATTACCTCATGAGAGGAACCTATGTTCCCGTTTGAAGTTCATTAGCTTTCTTTTTTGTGGTTCATCTTTGAGAAGATTGCAACATTATCGTAAAAAATATTATGTGTTACCTGAATCATGAATTTGGGAAAATTCTAGTAACCAAACCACTATTTAGCTGGCAACCTTCACTTTGCAACATTTGAGGTGTTACAAACGAGAGAGAATACACATCGTACACTTATTTTTCAATATGATTGGCATTCCAATCTTATATGACACTGAAAATAGCAATAGATGTTTGAGTTGCACCACCTTATTTATTTCCACATATAATGGAATAGAGCACGTGGAGTTCATAATGCCAACTATTACATGTCCCAAACTATTTATTAATTGCTTCATGTCTCACTTATGCTTGAAGGCTTTGACAACTCAATGACTTCTCTTGAAATAGTCCTCCCAATCGATACACCTCGGATCAAAGTAGAAGACACTTTCTGAGTTAACTCCACTGTTAAAGGTTGTGGCTCTCAAAGTCATTGTATTTGTATCATCAAAGCTAAGCCAAAAAAAAAAAGCAAGAGTAAGAGATTGTGTAATTTTGTGGATCACTATTAACGATTTTAAAAATTTATGCTAGGAGGTGAATGCATGACAATATCTAATCATTATGATGCTCTTCATCACGTGTAAGCTTGACTTTGAGGCATGGAAATATATAATAGAGGAGGTAAGCATAGACTTATAAAAGTTTAAACCTAGGACTTCCTATTCTGATGTGATTAATTAATGCACTCTGCACGCACATTGGCCAATGCATATAAGCTTACACGCCATTGGAGAAAATATAGGGTTCGTAGAGTTCAGCCAATCGCACAGCAAGGTTAACCTTTTTTGTCCAAGTCAGCATGCAAGCCTTGGAAGTACCCACCAAACACCGAGCCAGCTACTTTAAGCACCTTCATCCAAAATAATTCAAAATTAAGCTCAATTTGTTTTGCAAAAATATATATAATGTAAAAAAAATAAAAATAATCATTTATATTACTTATGAATAATGATTAAATAAATAATATTTTCATTATCTACGAAAATATTTGAACGCCTATTAGTATCGATAATAAAAACATTATTCATTGACTCTCTTTTTTAAGTGATATAAACAATAATTTTAATGAAAACTATTTTAAATTATTTATTTTCCACGAAATAGAAATACCTAAGGTTCCGTTTGTCCAACAAAAACTATAGATGCTCTTCCCCTCTTCTTAATATCATGGGATATGCATGTCAATTAATTCGATAAACTGTCTATGAGATTCTTATGTAACACAAGAGCCTAGGGATTAGAGAAAGCACATTTTTTTTTTTTTTTTGGTGGCTGTGACTTTTGACGACAACTTTTCGGTTTTGAATTTGTAAAGCAAAAAATTATGCATGATCGCCGGAATGTAAAATATTATTCAAACCTTAAACTTTTCATAATAGGTGATGTTTTATGTGTTACATTTACTTATTTCTAAAGGTTTCAGATATTTCCCGTTTAATGGAAATCAAAAAATGAGAGCTGTAGATGTTGAAACATATTGAAAGAAATTGTCACTTCAAACAAATTAGCTAATTATTTTGAAGATATGTTTATTAATTTATATATTATCATCACTTATGCATTTAAAGAAGGAAATATGTAGACTTGACTACTTCAAATTTATATAACATAAAGATCTTCAGATATTTGGGATCTTCAATTTTCTGCATATTTTGATTTATTGAATTTACTTTTAGTGATCATTTGATCTTCACTTTTTAAGTCGTTTTGAACCAACCTTTGACAAGAGAATGTAACACCTCACGTGCTTGCGAAAGCTGGCCATGCTTCCCATAACTTTAGGCTCACGAACTTTGACCGGCTTCCCATCCTCGTTGATCCAAGGACTGTCCTTGAAGTAACTCCAAATGATGTCTTGAAGATCTGAATAGGTCAAAGGATGTTTCCTTGAAGAACCCACATGGTAAATCTTGTTTGAATTGGTCTGATTAGCATGCACCGCCATGGCCACAATCATAGTGTTTACCACCATATCTACCGGTATCTGCTCAATATGAAACTCTATATTTAGATGGAAATGAATCAAATGTATTCGTATATAAATAAATGTAGGTCTATATGTATTTTCAGATTTGCACAATAAAGTGATGTTGATATATGTAATTATCAATCATAGTCAATTAAGCTAATGCAAAATTTAGGATGCATATGATCGTGGGATTTTGACAGTGGTAGGCACTTGTTGAGATGATTAGATGTTACCGTATCGAGTATCGTGTCAGGTTTGCCCAGGAAATATTCCAGTCTTCCTCTACCATAACTTATGGCAATGCTGTCCATGGTTCTGTGTCGTCATATGTTTCCAAAGGAAAAAAAAAAAGTTCATCGGACAATTCTTGCTTGTTAAGCAAAATAAATACTCAATAAACAAGATATTTATCTTTGTTACTTGTCAAGGACTAAGGTCTAATAACATAATCAATCAAATAAAACCAACATTTAACAAGTAAAAGATGTGCCCATGTGTGTGTTCTTACCAACTTGCTCTATTAATTTGACGAATATAGTTGTCTGTGAGACATTGATCTTTTACCGATGCGAGAAATTTCTTTTCATATTCTCCTGTTATCCTTCCCATGGAGTTGGCTTTTTTTATGGCCCCTCATTAAAATCAAGGATCGTAAACTTCATTTATTCATTGTTTAGCCTCCTCTAAAGGCTTAACTTCCTCGAAAAGATGGTGCATTCTTTAGTAAGAAATTAGATGTAGGTATATTTCTTGGTTTTCTTGTTCGGTAACAACTTGCATTTTGCGAAGAACCAAGAGGTAATACCCGAGCAGTCCATTCACTTTTGTGTGGTGTTCAATAGAGTTCTTCCACTTTTTTTTTTTTAATTCAATTAAGTCATTAAACTGAGGTACGTTGAACACCAAATAACAATTCAGGAACCACTTATGATATTACTCCCAAAAAATAATGTGGCGGGTGACACTAGAGATCTTAAGTGAGTGATCTGTAAGATTCTAATAACTACGAGTGGACTCTAATACTTGTTAGGAAGTTCAATTTTGGACCACCTTTTTGAGAGAGAGAGAGAGAGAGAGAGAGAGAGTTTTGTGAAGGATAACCTGGGAGGGAAACCCTCAATCCAACCAGCAAAAGGTTCTCGGTAAGTACTTGTTATGATTGTGGGTCTCATAACAGCAAGCGGAATATTTTGTTTGAGATGATATTGCACCATCATTTCCCCCATTGCCTTCGTTAAAGTATATGTGTTTGGCCAACCATGCAGCCTTGCCCTACGCATCAATTATAATGAAAATTATAAGAACTGTTGAAGATTATTATATACTGGTATGTGCATAAACAAATGAATTGATTGATCAGACATATTTTAACTACCTAGCTCATGTTTTAGCTCTGAATATTATGGTCACATCCTTGGAGAAAGTACCTTGTAAAGAGTTTATTAGTAGAACTTCTAGTACAATCAAAAACATTTCTTACAACCCAAATTTTCATGAAAAAAGTATCAATGTTGTAAGAACCCGGGCTTCACTGTGTAATATTGTCCGCTTTGGACATTGAGTCCTAACCCCGGGGACTGAGATGCGGACACACCGCCACCTAGGCGGTCACACTCTCCCCCCCCCCTTAGGAGCACAGCACCCTTGCTATGGCCCCACACACGGTCGGGAGTTGGCTTTGATATTGACCAAGGTGCGGACGCACTACCATCCCTTCTCCCCATGCACCGCCGCCTAGGCCGTCACACTCTCCCCCCTTGAGACCCACACACGGTCGGGAGTCGGCTCTAATACCAACCGAGGTGCGGACGCACCACCATCCCTTCTCCCTACGCACCGCCGCCTGGGCCGTCACACTCTCCCCCCCTTGGGACCCATACACGGTCGGGAGTCGGTTCTAATATCGACCGAAGTGCGAACGCACCGCCATCCCTTCTCCCCATGCACTGCCGCCTAGGCCATCACACTCTCCCCCCCCCCCTTGGGAGCACAGCACCTTCGCTGTGGCCCCACACACTGTCGAGAGTTGGCTCTGATACTATTTGTAAGAACCCGGGCCCCACTGTGTAACATTGTCCGCTTTAGACACTGAATCCTCACGGTTTTAAAACACGTTACACATATTAGAGGGACCAAAGCCTTATAAACTAGCCCATGACTCCCCCCTAAGCGATGTGGGACAAGAGAGGACCCCTTCCCTGTGCACGTTCAGGGATCGAGGCGCGGATGCATCGCCATCCCTCCTCCCCGCGCATCGCTGCCTAGGCCATCACAAATGTGACGCAGGAGAATTACAAAAAAAAAAAAAAATCTTAAACTTATTGCAATTATACAAATTCAGTACTAGACTTTTTTTTTTTTTTACTCAATTAAGTCCAAACCTTTTGTGCTCATGTCAATTTAGTCCATCCGGCCAATTTTGACCGAAATCACTAACATAAGGGTCAGCTATCTTACATGGTGCAATCAGCGCTAACATAGGCAATTTTAATGATATTCTTTCAAAAAAATTATTTATTTAATTGTTTTAATTTTCTTTTTCCTTTTTTCTCTTTCTTTCTCGGCGATCAACTAAAGGAAGAAGGGAAGAAAATAAAAAAGGAAAAAGAAAAGATATCAAAATATTATTAAAAATTATCTACGTTAGTGTTGGCTGCATCACACAGAACGTCCAACGCCTATGTCAATAATTTATAGCCAAAATTGAGCAGATTGACTGAATTTGTACAAATACAAAAGGCTTAAACTCAATGGACAAAAAAAAAGTTTTAAACTGAATTGACACTTCTACGATAAATTTCAGAATTTTCTTATAATTTCCCCGTATGATATAATCAACTAGAATGATAAAAAGTGTAAGCTAAGCTTGAGGTAGTGGTCTAACTTGATGCGTTGGTTTGAGAGCCACAATTGAAGTTGTAATTTTCAACTAAGTTAATCATCAATTCCTTTGTTTACAATTCAATTAATAACAAGCAAACCTTTGCAAGCCTAAATTCTTCAAAGCAATGGTGATTTCTCTCTCTGAAGCATTCCTTTCTCGAAGTTCGTTCATCAATTCTTCAACCAAGAGTTTCTCTTCATTCACATCCAACTTCCTTGACCCGTTGAGCATCTCACCCATACTAAATGCCTTTTCTTGTATAATCCCGGTCATATTGCCACATACATATGCTGAAAATAAAGGGTTCCATAAGAAACATTGTCAGTGCAACTTTATAAACAAGCGGGTGGTGAAATGGAACCTATCGTCTACTAATTCACATAGCAAAAATATCAAGAACAACCACAATCGAAAAAACACAAACCAGTTGATATGTGAAGTAGCATCTTTATGTTGACACATCTTACAGCAAATTCAGCAACATGCTTAGCTCCAAATGTATTGACGGCTAGTGCAATGTCATATCTGCGGGAAAAAGATGGCAGTAAACACATAAATAGTATGAAGAAAAAGCCACGAATTATCTGAACTAATTACAAATTGGGCGGGCAGGGCAAGATTGTAATTACGCACCTTTCGTCGAATTTGGTAGTCGCGGCCGAACTGACAATTATGTCTATTTCACTCCACATCTCCGATCTCAAATCGAAATCATGTACTCCCAAATTCTCGCAAGAAACGTCCCCAGGAATTGGAGACAATTTCTCCACAATTGAGTTGAAGTTCTCTGCCCATTCTTCCCTCAGAATGCCGAATAACTTCTTCTGTATGAGCTGTTTGCGATGCGAAAAGATTAAGAGTTGTTATGAAGGAAAATTTATCTTTTATCTTAGTTTTCGTATCCTTTTTCTTCCTTTGCCTTGAGTTTCCATGTTAAAGAGAGTAGAATTAATTTGGAATTACACATTTAAGTGATTGTGCCATCTATTGGATAGACCACAATACGGCTACTCCTATAACGATTCAAGTTTTTTTCCTAAAATAACACAAATCCCACAATTTTATTCCCTTAGGTTCTATTTGTTTTGTGAAGAGTGAAAAAATTGATGCATATCTTTCCATTTTAGAACAAAAAGTTGATCTGAACTATCCGAGGACAATTTAGGTTTTGATTCTCTACCTCTTCATGCAACCTTTGTGTCGCTGCCTGTTTGTCCATAGCTCTAATAAGAACATATATTTTCTTGACATTTGGTTGAATTCGAAGCAGCTTCTCCACAAAAACTAACTTGTCATATATAGAATCAAATAAATGTTAGTTAGCAAAAAGATGGTCAATGGATGGCAATTGGCGACAATGTATACTTCATACATGGGAAAGGGGGGGGGGGGGGGGGAGAGAGAGAGAGAAAGAGAGAGCCAGTGGCTCTCGTGACTAAGATGGTCGAGAGAGAGAGAGAGAGAGTACTCTTGGCGAAAAAGCCAGTTGCTCCGGTGACTAAGATGGTCTTGTTCTCAAGAAATTGTACTATATCCAACCCCATGTTCGAACCGAACAGGATGAGTCTTTGAACTGGAGTTAGGGGCCACCTGAAGAGCGACTTAAGCACTGAGGCACAAATGCTCCATATATAGCTGCAACTTCACCATGCCTATCAACCTCCCATAACTTTTTGGCACGTCAACATCAACACTGCAATACGGCGGAAAGAGAACTAGCACCCACACGGTTACATATGAAATTATTTAACGAGTATCGTTGGAATCGGCGGCGCAGTGGAAGCGGATCGAGATTTCACAATTATGTCGGGAGCTATAGAAATCGACAAAAATAAAACGAGAAACAATAAAAGGATACTAGAAATTTACGTGGTTCGATTTGAATGTCGGAATCTATGTCCACGAGGAGAGCCGGCAAAATAATCCTCTATAAATCGGAGAATTACAAGATTACAATCACTCATGCATTCAAGTGTTTCCCAGTCCACTGCTTTATACCCAATACCCACGGTGTTTAACGACCCAACTCCACTGGACTCGACTCCGCACAAACCTCTTTGAGCTCATGTCTCTCACTCTCTCCCTCTCTAGTTCCTCTCGCTACTTGCATCTTCAGATGTCTTCTCCTTTTATAAGGGAGAAGGGCAGAAAACAAGACAAAATGAAAGTAAATGGCCTCATTAAATGCAGCACAGGCGCCCACGAGACAAGCCACAATCGGCACTGACGCCCACCATATTTGTAGGCGTGCATGCAGACCATGCATGTGCATGTGCATGGGCACACATTTAATGAGCCAGAAGAGATGAGTGATAATAGTCAACAAACGTGTGCCTATGATTTGTCAAATGAGGTGGGCTGCAGTCTTCAAATTTCTTGTTCTTGGAGAGAAGCAAGTGCTATAGGAGTCTTCTTCATGCATGTGCTGCAGGTTATGGGCCCTTTATTTAATGTAGAAGATTGTGGATGCCTTCCTTTTTCGGCTGAGGAAGATCTCTCTTCTCTGACTTCTCTTCTCTAACTTTTCAATATATCATGTGAGTGATATAACTTTTGAAAAACGTTTGCCATAGGTGTCATGCCACAGACTTTTGGTACTTGTGAATATTTTTTAAAAGTACTGGCTCTGAAATGATCAACTAAAAAGTTATGATAGTCAAATAAGTATTATATAAAAGTTTTAGTATTGAAGTGATTGGGAAATTGTGAAATATGTATTATGAATTTTAAAACTTGTCATAAAAGTGTAATTGAGTCGTAGGGTCAGGTTATTTGATGAGAAACCATTTTTTTCTTCTTCTTCTTTTTGTGTAAATATATGAAAATCATTAGTCAAATGAGGTACAAAAGTTGAGGGGAATCCCTATGCATTACAAAGGGACTAATTATGTGAGAAGATGAAGGAAGGAAGCCTCCATACAATAGCCAATAAAACATTTGCCTGGGAAGCCTTATAATGTTGGTGGAGTGTTGCCTTAACCCTACAACCTTTTGAATCCTAGCCAATAGAAAATTAGGTTCATTTGACTTGTGTTGAAATTGTCTGCAATTGCATTCCATTCAAATGCAATAGATAGATGCTGGGACAGATAGCTTGACGAGTCTCGCCTCCAAGTTTTTGCTCTTTGTGGCCTTGATCATCTATTGAAATTCTAAATTCCAACCTTATGCCAAACATCAAATTCCATTTTGTGCTAAAATATTGTGTTATATATTACTTGTCCAAGTGCACTTAAAGAATAAGTGGTTTTTGTCCTCTATACCAATCATAGAAAAAATTACACTTAGTATCAACTAAAGACAACTATCGTGATTTGAGCATTGCTATTGATAGCCTATCCTTACAAACAAGCCAGCTGATAAAATTATGCTAGCCAATACCTCTAGTTCAAATCAATTGTAGCAATCCACAGCTGGTCCCTCCTATCTAAATTCCTTGTATATCTTTTTGCAATAGTATGTTTGGCCGGAGATGATAGGTGTTAGAGCAAGTCCAACTTGAGAATACATCACCAACTCCAAGCTATATTGCCCTTTATGTCGAGTTGCATAGTAGGAGTACCTCTACATTTAATGTGGTGAATCCAAGTACTCCATGGAGATGAGGATGAATTATTGATGAGGCTCCAAAGCATGTGGCCCAACAATACTTTGTTACAAGTTTAGATTTGAAAAACAACTTCCCCTTCTGGCAGAAAGAAAATCATTTAATTGACTTCTTGATGTGCATCCAAGTGAGAAAAATGGGTACTTCTATGTCTCTTTTCTATCTCTCATTAATATATTAATTTTTCTTTCAATAAGTCTCCTATGTTTTTTCGTAAATATTGTATGTTATTTCTTAACTATGCTTCATTGATGCTTGTATTCTTTTGCATTCCCAAATGACGTCATGATATATATCACTCTACAAATATGATTTCATAGTTCTCTCTTAATTTTTTTTTTTGCAATTTCTGGTTATTCTGATGGATTATAAAATAAACAGAAAAGGTGTGGATTCTAGCTTGTCAATCATTATGCCATTTTTAACGATACAAACAACTTATTAAATACCATAAAACCAATTTTTTTCAACCTGTTTTCAGTACAAACAAACATCAAAAATTGATTTAATTTCTCTGAAATTTAATTTCCGGTAGGTACTTTTCAACGACAAGAATTTTTCAATGAAATAAACAGATACTTAAAATTTTTAAAAAAATGCAATCAAATTCTTTAGTTAACTCATCCAATTTGACTAAAAAAATACGAGCGGGTGCTTCGTTAGATTTTCTCTTCTCCGTCACCGTTATCAGCTAAAGGATGCAGCGATATCCACTATCCAATGCAACGCAGCTTCCGTTCCCCTGGTCCCAAAAAAAACATTTCTAAAAGATTATCAGCTAAAGGGAGCAGCAATATCCTCTATTTTTTTTTTTGGTTTCTTTATCTTTATTTTTTCTTCCTTTAAAATGTCATGCTCTTTTATATTGCAACGCCAATACGTGTATCCGTAAAAACAGTTTTTTTTTTAAATCACCTTCACATTTTCGGTTAGCCAAATCATATGCAATTAATAGGGGACTTGATTGCACTAATTTGACTAATTTTATGATTTAATTATATTTTTTTAAAAGTCTTAAAATTTTATTATACTTTCACGAAAAAATTTAAAACTTTTCGTACAATTATCCAAAACAATTAGCAAAGCTGGAGTTACGTTAATCATGTTTAGAGATGGTCATCGGGCAGTTGGTCACTTGCCCAATGGGATCGCCTATCCAGAAAATGTGGCCTTGGCCACTTTTTGTGAGCTCGCCTGTTGAGCCTAGGCTGTTTTTTAGACCTCACTGATGAGCGGGCCCCCTAGCAAAGGGGCTTTCACGCCCTCCCTGCAATGATCGGGTCTAAGCATGTGCATAAATCTTCGACACCACAAGCATGGACGGACTTTATAAAGTGTCCCTGCTCATTTTCCTATACTTTGTTTAAAGAATTAAGGCCTTTTGAGTGATGCTAAGTAACTCTAGCCTAAAAAATCAAGTCTTGCTCCCATTAAATTTCTCGAAATTCTTAATAACTCCAACAAAAAAACTAAGTTTTGGCCCCCATTAAATTTCTCAAAAGACTTACAACCAATCTATGCTTGAATGTTTTCATTTCAAAACGGCCCTATCAATAAACAAAACTTGATATACAATTATAATAACCCATTCTTGTTTCTCATGAAGCAAAACTTACTCAATATTATCAGACTGTTTAGGCATAAGAACATTGATTGAGGTGCAAAGGTATATAACTTTAATTTTCTTGAAATCATTCATTAATTGATGTTTTCATTTTCCTATAATCATTCTTGAAAAATCTCCAGGGCAAAAAGAGAAGGTGCATAAAGACATTAATTGAGGTACAAAAATATATAACTTTAATTTTGTTGAAATCATTCATTAATTGATATTTACATTTTCCTATAATCATTCTCGAAAATTCTCTAGGGCAAAGAAAGTTTTGAGTGGCCGATCCATCGGAACGTGGGCCGATACGACGGTGACGTGCATACTCCGCCAAGTTGTCTTGTGCCCGCTATTTCATAAAACCTTCATCTTCATGGTAATTCACCTCCTTTAATTCCGCATTTGACGTTTCCCAGTTGATGCCCACGGTCGTCCCTAACTGGGTTTCTCTATGTCCGTTTTAGCGGTTGAACAATGCCTGAGTGGTGGATATGACTGCGATAGAAGTACGGAGTTTTTGGCTTAGTTGCACGAAAGGTGTTTGTTAAAATGTCCCAGCCAAGCCAGAAGCAACGGGAATATTTGCGGTCCTTCCATTAGAGTGGATTACCCATGTGTAAATGCACGAGAGACGTTGGCATTCGTAGATATACATCTTTTCTTTCTCCCAAAATTCATCCTTTCACTGAGTGAGCTGAAAGCTAGGACATCCAGACCGTCTCTACAAGGCACTACTTCCGACCCTTCATTTTGACTTTTAAAATTATATCATAACCTTGTGAGTTTTGAAGATAAAATTCTGTGATTTTCTGGTGAATTGAGGGATTATTACATACTCTCTGATTGTAAGCATGCTTATTGTCTTATTCTAATCTACATGTATTTTCAAAAAATAGGGATATATATATATATGTATAAATATTATGGAGTATATAATACTGTGTTAGCAGAGGAACGAGCACGGTTCCCTTCTATATTATGATGAGTGGCTTGGTGGTTCCCTTGTTCTTCTACGTAGCATCTATAGCAGGGCTTTATGTGAAGAGTATATAGTACAGATTCTGATAAGGACCTTGGTTACAAGCCCCCTTATGTTATTGTTTTTTAAAGTGCTAAAAATGTCTGTTCTAGTTAACGGTATTCATGTTCAAGCATCTAACATTCACAAAATAAGACTGTTACTGTGATTGTGGACGAAGATGCAAATTGAATGCGGCCATTTGGGTTTTATAATGATAGATAACAAAGATGATATCCCTCTAGTTGAATTTATATATGTCTTAAGGCAGCTGATTATCTGAGTTTGAGTTGAGACTGAAAGAAGCCTGTTTGCAGCAAGAAATAGTTTTTTGTTCTGTTCTTCTAGAACCAAAACTCATCTATATTGCATAAACTCCCTAGTTGGTGCTTATGACGAGTTCATTCCAAAGTAAGCATTATAGGGTTGCCTTCGTAATGTAGTTGTCTTTTAACTTCTTGGTCATATAGTTTCAGTGACTGTGTCTCTTCTCTTTTTCAGGTTACACCAGTGTGCCCTCTATCAAAGACATAGTACCTGCAGCACAGAACAACATAACCACACAATTCATTCTATTGGACAAAGGCAGGGTTGCCACAGAAGGACAGAGCTAGACATGCTTGGCACTTGTGGCAGATGAGACTGGCTGTGCATTTTCAGTTCTGGGGTGAGGAGTGCGACCTGCTCAAGCCCGGGGATATTATCTGTTTGACCAATGGGATTTTCTCTTACAACAGGAACCATCTTCTGTTGAAAGCAGGGAAGAGAGGGAGCATCGAGAAGGTGGGTGAATTCACCATGACTTTGGTCGAGACTCCCAACATAAGCGAGATGCAGTGGGTTCCCGATCCAACCAATTCTAAAAAGTACGTACAGGAAGCTGTTATATCTCCTTACTCACGTATTTTCCCTCTGATGCTTTGATGGTGAATTTGTTTTGTATGCTGCTATTACTGGTTGCAACATATAGAAAAGCATATGTGTGGTGTAGAGTTTTTTTACCTTGACCAAAAGCAAAAGAAGCTTGCTTTTAGGTTTGTTTTTGTTTCGGAAAAGCGCTCAACTTACGTTGGAGTTTTTTTCCTGCAAGTTTGTGAAGGTCATTATATTGATTTCATGACTGTTGAGAATCCTTTCATCACTGCTTGTATAACCTTGCATTTGAAGGATCCTACTATTAAGAATGCCGAGTTGTGAATAAAAACAAAAGCCTTTTTGTTTATAGTGGTGACTTCCATCCAGGCATAACCTCGTTCGTCTGCCTTCCTTTTCATGAGTCAAATATGTTGCACGGTAGGTGATGGATGCATTGAAATACAGGTAATGTGGGCTGGGATTATCTGTCTTATCTCTTGCAAGGAAAAGAAAATCCTAAACGTTGATTGTAGCCTAGTCCAACCTCGCAATGCATTTCAAAGTCTCATTGAGTTAAAGCATTCCGATGATTACGCCCATTTCATTGGCACAAACTTGCATGCTCCATTTCATAGCAAACTGGCTGGGACAACAGGGTGGTATCGTAGGTACGCATTTGGTGGGTACTAACTTTCTGCTGGATAGAGTAGTGCAATAATTTGGTCATGTCTTTGTGGGACACTTATGACAATTTGATATATTTTACTGTTCCATTAATTAATTACTAAATGTTAACATTTTCTTATTACAAACTATGTGGTCAAATTACCATCCATCAATGCAGATAACTACTTATAAGTGCAATTGAGTTACTGCTACAAACATATTACGCCTATGAAATCAAATTACTACTAATGGTTGCAACCGACCTCAGGACTATTTGAAGTGCATTACAATATTTTGGTGGAATTAGAGACATTTTCTTCAACTACGGGCCGATCCCATTAATGTATGTAACAGTATCTTCGACTATCCTATTGATTGTTTCGTCCAATTATTTTCTTAAAGATCACATGGATCATTTCGAGATGCTTAGCTCTAGAGCCATGTTTGGGAGCAAGGGTGAAGAAAATTGGGAGGGAAAATACACCGAATTTGTAATTTCCCTCGCTCCTAATCAAGAAGTATTAACAATTTTCTATCCCTTGAAAAAAAAAAAATCTTGCTTTAAATTTGTCATAATAACAAACAATTGAGGAGCAAGAGGGGGAGAAGAAAAAGGAGAACAACTACCAACTGATTTAATCCTGCAACGCGAGCTCAAGCGACAATAATAATGATACACAAATGGACAAAGCCTTAAAAGCTTTGTGGGAGTAGTTGGCTCTTGTAAGAACCTGACAAATCTGTGCCACTCGAAATTTCCGATGATCCAAACTAAATTTCACAAAAGATATGATTTTGAAATTAAATAATAAAAAATCAAAGAAATATTTACATTACATTAGTAAATGCCACTGGCACGACTAACCCTGTATTCAGCTTTATCTTCCTCGTCTCTTACAAAGACCTAATATACATGTACATGTAATAATCTCAATGCGGGAGAGAAAAAAGAGGGTGGGAAAGAAAAGAGAGACGCTCACAAATAACTGGTAAAATTTGCTACCTCTCAAACTATGTATACACCTATGCAACAAACAAGCCCAACTATCATATGCCACCATGCATACAGGTGGTCTTTGAATGTTGAGCTTCCTATGCCACCATGCATACAGATTATCTTTTTCTCTATGAGAGCAGCAAGCGGAAGATAGTTGAAAAGTTGATCAAAACGTGTCCATGCCCATATTCCATCATTCTCTCCCTATACAAAAGCAAATTGAGATAACATGCCTTGGAAAAGAGAACAAATAGCTGAACACCTGCACTCACCCTTCGCTCAATGCATTCAAGATGAAAACCGAAGAATGCATTTATGTTAGCTGCCTCGTGGTGTTGACACCTAAATTTCGGGCAACCCATTTAGTCATTTATTGCATAAAAATTATGGATTAATTTTTAACCCCTAAGAAAAAATATTATAATTCAATTACATAGCATATAATTTTTTTAGGTGCATTTATTTTTAATTTACATGTTTTGCATTTTTTTAGAACCGGTGGTGGATGGGTTCGAATAAATATTTCTGAGCTCTAGTTTGGCAGGCTAGGCTAGGCCCACGAAAGGAGAAAATTAACCCAAGCCTGTCGTTATGTTTAATTAATTATCTTGTGAAAAATTAAGATTTGATGCGATATTATGATGATTTTTGGAAATTAAGAAAATCACATTGTAATCTTATCTTTATCAATAGATGATGAAATCGGGGGAGAATATTTTGAGATAAGGATTTTTGTGATTAAGAGGTTATAAGCAATATTCGTGAGATGAAAATATTAACAAAAAAAAAAAAAAACCACCGACCAAGGTGGCATAGATGGTAGGGCCTTGGACCTCCCCGGTGGAGGCCAAGGTTTGAATCCCCTGCGAAGCAGGGAAGCAGTCTAGCTACTATATGGTGACTTAAGCGTGACGTCGGGGTGGTGGTTTCCCTGCTAGCGTCGCCTGGGGGTTTACGGGAACGGCTGTCGGCCCAGTAGCGGTTCCTCCAGCACCAAAAAAAAAAAATTAACAAAAAAGATCACGTTTTGTTTTGCCTATAAAAGGATGCGTACGGAGTTCAGTCGAGGGAGGGGGTTTTTCTGGGGTTTTTCTCTTCGTCGAAGTAAAAAAAAGTGAAAATCCAAAGAGGAAAAGGGGAAAGGAGTATTCGGGCCCTAGGTAGAGAGAGAGAGGGGAAAATGTAAAATTAAAAAGGCAGAGGTGAGGGGACGTTTACTGTTCATCGTCTCCCTCACACTCGCCGGCTCCGCTTTGCCCTCCATCTGCCAGACCCGATTCCGCCTTCCGTTTGCTGCCGACGACCCCGCGTCTGCCTCCCGCCGAGCACCAGTCTGCGTCTATTCCTCCCCGCCTCCGATCAAGTGATCTGGATCGCAAGCCAGGAGGACCCGCGACGCCGATCCGCCCAACGCCGCCCCAGAGCACGCGAAAGCGCAGACGATTGGATCGAATCGGACGCTTCGCCGCTCCACCCGATGACCCGCGAAGTTCCGACGCACATCCACGCCTCCCTGCAGCCGCACCACCGTCCTCACTGACCTCGCCACGCCGATCTCCCTCGCTGAGCCCCTGCTGCGTCCCTGCCCATCACCGCGCCTCACCCGCGACCTGCAACTCACTCCGCAGTAGCCCACTCGTCACCGTCTTCTTTCTGGCGACCCTGTGCCCGACGCCGCTCGTCACCCCTGACGCCCGTGCCAGTAACCCGCGCTGCTCCGTGACTGCCCGGTGTCCGACGCCCCCTCTTCCTTGTGACGATTCTGCAGCCGTTCTGTGCTCGCTGCTGTGGCACCACCGCCCGCGATGCCCCTCACCGTCACTGCCTGCCAGCCCTCACCGGAGCTCCGACGCCAGTCATCCTCCATCCGGCGTCGACCAATCTGCTGCCTCCTTTCCTTAGGCATTATCCCAGGGGTTTTCCTAAAATTATTATAATTATTAATTTGACCCGCAAGATGTCGGGTCAATTTTTTAATTATATTAATTCTTAAGATTTGTTGATAATACTTTAATCGTTGAATCAATATAATTATTAATTTGATCCGTAAGAATTCAGATCAAATTTTTAGTTATTTTGAACTCTTTGTCGTGATAATTACGATTAATGTAATCGTTAATTTGACTTGTGAGACAACATGTTATTTTTTTTAATTATTTTGATTCTTTATTTTATTTTGGTTGATAGCTTAGATTTAATATTTATTTAATAACTATTTATCCTTTAAAAAAACTAAAAAAATTAAAATTCGGCATGAGTATATAAGTTTAGTAAATCAGACATGTAGGTTTAGTAGATTAGAATTTTCTTAAGATTATATTTTTAGGGTTGCATTTTTAGAAATAAGTTAGGGTTAGACCTAAATTAATTTTTTAGATAATGTTCGCACATTTTACTTATCTCATTTTTCAAAAAATAGTTTTCTAAGATAGGATAGGGTTTAAATCAAATCAATCCCTAGAATAAATTAGAAAATTATCCATTTTTTAGATAGTTTAATTATGGTTTTTATTAATTCCAAATTTCAATAAAAAAATACAAAAATACTAGATTAGTTTGCATAATAGGATCATTTGATTAGAATTTATTTACTAGTAAAATTAGGTCAT
Source organism: Eucalyptus rudis (assembly GCA_019915205.1). Lineage (NCBI taxonomy): Eukaryota > Viridiplantae > Streptophyta > Magnoliopsida > Myrtales > Myrtaceae > Eucalyptus > Eucalyptus rudis. Next base: position 183,983 of record JAHMTN010000448.1, on the reverse strand, counting down.
GAGGTGCATATTAACTAGTTTGCAGAATTTGCTTGTTAGTAAAATTAGATCATGTAGTTAGAAATGCATTTTATAAACAATCTAAGAAAACCCAAAAATTGTTAGCTTAATGTCATACAATTTATTTCATTTGTTGAATTTCTAATAATGGTTAAGCACTTGTGTGATCGCTTTTTTGCATGATAGAGATTTAAGTTAAAATGAATCAAAGCTGCTTACAAAAATATTTTTGAAAATTAAAAAGAAATGGTACCGAAAGGGCATTAGAGAAATCTAGTGTAACAAAGTCCCCGTACCCATAGTCTTTGGTTTGTAAGAATAAAATAATCCTCTCATTATTTTACTTAGGTGTCTAATCGACCTACCATAAACCGATTAGTGGCGACTCCTAGTTATTAATCATTCGTATGTTAGATAATTGAACCTTAAGTCGCAATTTGGTATGGACTTGGGAGAGCCCGGGCTAAGCTTAAAGACTTAGTAATCCATTAACCTAGTTTTAAATGGTTCACACCCCGAAAAATTGGTCGCGACACGTGATTTCCTCGTATCAAGAGAACATTTTCTGGGTATTCAATCTACAAAAAGGTAACCACGGCCCAGTTGGTAAAACAACATAAACATTGCATTGCATTTGCATATATAATCATCTCTTTCATAGCAGAAACGTGCCTTAAGAGCAAGAAGCAAAGTTATAGTCTCCAAACTGTTGTGTCCCCGATCAATGTAATCTCCCAAAAACAAATACTCAATATAGCTGTGTCAATGTATAGACATTTAAGTTTCATTTTCACATAACCCAAAAAAAAAAAAAAAAAAGTACAATACAATACTGGGAAAACTTCCTCCCCAGAAGAATCAATTCACTAAATTTTACCGTTATCAGAGATTCAGAAAATGTGTGGCCCTTTAAGCAACATGAACAAAAGTCACCACCATAAAGTGCACCTCACAAAAGTAGGGAATGCCAGGTTCCACATTTCCAAGCCGTCCTTTGAACAAACCGAAATCATAACAGTAGTCTACGGTTTAAACTTTTGATAGAATTTCTTAACAAAACTTATACATAATCACCTTAACGTTGTCAAACTTCGAGCAAAGTATATTATGACTATGATGCAGCCACCATCAGCTCCAGTGCCTATTGCAGTTATCAATTCGGTACTGTTTTTAAACTTAGGACACTTGGATTTTCTCTCCTGTTGTCATGCTATTTCTCAGCAAAGACCGGCATGCATAGGACATTTACTACAAGTATAGAACTTAGAAGAAATGATTAAAACCATATCGAACATATGTTATATCTCCTGCAGTGGAAGGAAAACCATATTCATCAAACAAACGCATGAGATCACCAAATTGACCATGTAGGTCACCGAATTCTTTAACTGGAGCTTTTAACTGAAGAACTGTTGGCTCATGCATGAAAAGCTGTTCTGCAGCATAACAGAGCTCCCCAACTTTGTAAGAATCCAGGAAAAACCTCCTATTAGCAGGAGCTTTCCAATTTCGAGGCTGAAAAAAAGTGGATATAATCTGAAAAGAGAAAAGAGGTAATTAAGCCTGGCAAAAGTTCGAATGAGGATGATGGTATTGACTTCTGTAACACTCACCTTTTTATGCAAGCCTTGAGGAGATTTCTGTCTGGTGAACTTTTTTGTACGATATGACAGCTCATTATTCATCAGAACCATCCGACTGCTCTCATTTTTACATGGATCCAGTGATAGCTGTCTTACCATTCCACCAAGGTTACCTACAGCCTCCTTAGCAACTACCACCTGTAGGACAACAATGTAAGCACGAAGAACAGAGAATAAAACACCCTTTGATGTGAGACCATGACATAAGTTCACAGACTTCAGCTGTAGGATGAAGACGAACGTCTCCCTCAGTGTCACTACCATCTGAAGCAGTTTCAGTTGCTGGAGAGTTCTCATCTGATACTGATGTTTCTTCTGCAGGGACAGAAGATGCCGATTGAACAGCTTGCCAGACAGCATTAGCCGCCTCAGCTTCAGCAGCTGAAGCCTCCCTAAGTTCTTCCATCGAGTTTTTGTCCATGCTGGAACTGTTATAGACACGTCATTAAGATACACGCAGACAAGATGCTAACTAAAATGTTTGGGCGTGTCTGCGTGCCAACAAGTGCCTGTAGGCACGCAGCCTAGTGGCCAGAAAAGGAGGGAAGCAGAGAGGGACACGGATTGGGGGCGAAAAGAAATAATAGTATGTCACTGCAGGCACAACAAATTCCAGACTTGTACTTGAGAAAAGGAAGGACAGGAGAGATGGGGAAGAAAGTATAATACCCCATGCCACCAGATGAATTATCTAGTGCACTATCTGAAGTTGGAGATGTTGCAGGAACAGCTCTAGACGCATTTAATTTTGGACCACTCATAGGTGAGGCTCTTTCCGATGTTAACATGGGAGAATCGCTATCCAACTGGAACAGCAAATTTTCGATGACCAAACTATCATCAGGCAGCATATCTGCACTGAATAATTCAAATTATATTAAGGGAACAAATGGATGACCAGATGAGAAGGCCAAATGAGAAGAACATATGTCATGCAATCGCTGGAAAAGCCTTCTGAACTAAACAAACAATTAGATGGACAAAAATGAAACTTCATCAAAATATCTGACCAGATCATAAATCAGCGTGGTATGCTGCATGAATGAACATTACGAACCTCTTAATCTAACCAGTTTGTCCATATAATAACTCATAATATGTCTGCTCATTGGAAATTTGAAAATCTTCCTCTTTCCAACAGAATAACATCCAACTAAACCCATAGCGAAAGGAAAACATGAGACAAATGATATAGATGGTCATTCCCATTCTGTTGTATGAGTCTCACTCTTACATATGAACCATGGTAAAGCCAATGAAAACTAAAATGAGAAGATTACAAGACGAGAACCACAAAAAAGAGTTCCAGTTCCATGTGGACTGTGATTCCCATTTTATTTTTAATTCTTGTCTAAGATCATTGTTGCACCGGAAAAATTAGTGTTGATAATACAATTGGAACTGAAAAAAGTCAGTTTATGTATATAAACTTTGTATATAAACTGAAAAAATTCAGTCCATGTATCTCCAAGACTCCAACCAAAATTAGATCGATCAACACCATATCAATCAAACCTAAGATAAAGAATCTTCTCAAGAGTTCGTGACCAAATTTTCGAATTAAATCTATCTGATAAGTCTGTACACTCGACCCTAAATATCTTTAGTTTGATCAAACAGGTAAGTAAACTCAATCAAAAGGCGAGTATGATCTTATGTTAAGTTTTAGAAGATCTTCTGCTAAGTTTTTAAAAATAATTTTAACAATCTAGTCCAGATCACATGGGTTAAGTGTCTTAAAGATATACCCCGATAGCTAGTTGGCGTTGATCGCACTTGTGTGTCACTCAATAATCCCTTTCCAATCCATGCCAGACTCGAGCCATCTCACAGACGCTCTATGAGGAGGTCCTAGTTGTGCTCATGTGGAGAGAGAGGCATTTTGTTACCGCGTTGTTACAATAACCTTATAGATGTTGAACCTCTGTGTGACAAGTTGTGTTGAGTAGTTCTTGTTCATATATACTTTCTTTTAATTGATGTGAGATATTTATGGCAACATTGTCACTGATAATATGCAGCTGAAAGTTCCATATAATGTGTATCGCCACTATTTATGTGAAGTGTTTCCAGGTCTAGGTTGGGCTAGCTTGAACCTCTTGTGAGCAGGTTTGGTCTACACACCACAAATAAAGGAAGCCTTATGGGCTTAGTCTCAAGAGAACCCTCCAATACTTGAGTTGGTAAATGAGAAATAAAGTGATAAAGGAAAGAATTTTTAGAAAGGATCTATCTTAGTGTGTATAGATGGGCACATAGCCGAGCAAGGCTAGGGATCGCATTCCTAGTCTCCGCCCCATGAGGCGGAGCTTAGCCCAACCACCCTCCCATGCGGTGCGGGGAGGGCGCTTTCTTGCGGGGCATGGAGCACCATATCCCAACGTGGGAAATAAATTTCAAATAATTTTGTACAATAAAGAAAGTTATATAATTGCAAGAGTTTTCATAACAATTATAAGTTTTGCTACTTTAAAACTATTATTATTCCATAATTATTAAAAATATCATAATCTCATATACATGAGTCTACTTATTTAAGCTAATTTGTTTGTACTCTTCACTTTATGACACATTTTTCATTTTATATTAGTTTTGAATTAAGTAGATGGTAAACTATAAATAGTCTTTTAATATATTCCAACATGTGATTTATATATATATATATATATATATCATGCTAATTATATGTAATTAATTATGTGTTTTCAATATACAAGCAAGGAAATTGAGCGGGCTGAATGCTACACTGCTCTATGTGCATTATTAGACCACATTGCTTGTTAATACCTAAATTTTAGCTAAATATTTATGAATAAACTATATAAAAAATTAGTGATCGATTCGGCCCTAACAAAAAGATTTTCATTAAATAAAACATCACATAGGCATTAAGATTATTTGCATTGAGTAGATTTTTTTTTTTTAAAGGAAAGGGCTCGAGGGCTTTCGCCTTGACCCCTTTTTCTTTTTCTTCCCCCCTTTGCACGGGCTTGGGCCTATCTTGCCTAGCTCACTTCCCTTGACCTGACCTTTTCCTTCTTCTTCCTCCTTTCACACACGGAAGCAAGGACAATGCAAGGATAGAGCAGGCGCAAAACAAAACAGAAGAGGAGTAGTCGGACAGTGACGGAGAGGACGGCTGGGCATGCTGTTGCTTGTAGAGTAGAGCTACCGCGAAGGTGATGGGCTCAAGATGATCCTAGTTCGGCCAAAGGGGAGGCCCGTCGGTGCGTCAAGGACCAACGACCGAGCAACCTCCATCAACTAGCCTTCTCAACCTAAAAACTAAGTAACATTGACACTGACATGTAACACATGACACGACACGACACAACACGACATGTTGACACATCTTTTCTCAAAAAATGCGAATTCCCACACATTGGAATACGTTGTATATTAAATGTATATACATAATAAATTATCATTTATCAAATTAATTTGATTCAAATTCATAAATAAATAAATAAACCAAGAATGAATTTACAGAAAAAATATTAATCCACAATTTATTAATATCATTTATTGTTTCAATTTGACAAATTCAACTCTATTATAATAATCCATAAAATTTGGAGGAAAGAAAATAGGCAATTCATATTCTTGACTCACGTGTCAAATGTGTCGGAAGAGAAGAGAAAAAAAACTTTATGGTGAATTGTGTAGTACGAGAAATGAGAGTGAGAAGAGAAAAAAAGAATATGTTTTCTTCTTTTTTCATTTATTATTTTTTTTTTGTTTTTTTTTTTACATATATATATTTTAACCCATCATTTATTGAAATTTTTTTAAATTGAGGTCACATGTCACAATCACGTGTTGGAAACTCGCATTTTAAAATTCCGACTCCCGCGTCGAAGAGTGTCGAGGAGTATCGAGAAAGTTGATCAGATGTGATACGTATTGACCAAGTGTCGGAAAGTATCGGACATGTGTTTGGGTATCCAACACGACACAAAGGCTCTCGAAGGGTGTGTGGCATGGGTTCCCCGAGAGGTGGGGTGTTGAGTTTAGAGGGTGAAATAGAGAGATCGGAGAGGGAGGGGAAAAACCGTGAGTTAAGGAGGACACGACCGAGAGCCGCTGTCGTCCACTATGTCCATCCGAACCACAGCCGACTATTCGCCATCGGTCCTTGTTCATGTCAACGCCATGGTAGGTCCCATTCGAGCGTGTCTCGGCTAATCCGATTTGGGGTCAATTTCCCGAGGATCCTGGCTCAGAGATGCGAAAGGCAAACAAACGTAGCCCGATATTTGAGCTCGTTCGACGTTGCGAGAGGGCACCCACCAATCGCCCCTGTTTTTCCTCTTTGTTTTGTGCCTTATGTTCGCCCGAGCAGTTGACCCGGGGCTCATCGCCCCTCTTCGCACGGGCGCCGGGATCACTAGTGCTACTCTTCATTAGTGTTGAGCATTCTTTGCTAATTTTTGTCGAGTTTCGATCCTGTTTGAAATCTTGTTTTTGTCTGTGGTCGTCTTTCGTTTGACGAACCCCACGTGTTCAATAAAATGCCCAAACGAGATCTAGTTTCATTTCCCTACTTCAAGTGAAAGCCAAGCTGTCTAGGCATCAACCCATTAACGCCGCTCGACCTGCAACACAACGCCCCGGAGGCCGCAACTATCTTTTGATCCGGCACCCGAGCGACGACAATCGTGGCAGCCGCAGAGACGTTGCCTGCTGGACGTGGGCCAAGCACTAGGCTCAGCTTGGCCAAGGTGGCATCGCGGCCATTTCCCCTAGGGCAGATGGACAAGTGCGGCAAGCCTTTTGCCACCTTGCCTCATGGCGGCCAACTTGTTGCGAAGCAGCAGGAAGCGAGTCGGGTCGGCCAGCCCGGAGCCGGGTCAGGCTAGCCCGACTCGCGGGTCTAGTTGGCCTGAACTCGTTATGCGTGGACCGGGTTTTTTTGGGTCAGGTTTTTATTTTTAATGGGCCGGCCCTGTTTAGTTTTAGGCTTAGGTTTTAGTTCCACCGGGCTTTTCTTTTCTTTTATATTTCATTTTGGGCCGAGTGCGTTGCCAAACTGGGCTCATTCGTTGAGCCTAGTCTAGCCAAGGATGGGCCTAGGGTGGTCTCGACCTAGGTTGAGTGCGGAGGCCTGACCCGAGTACGTTTATTTATGTGATGTAACATAATTTTATTTTATGAACAAATTCAAAAATTCAGAAAAAATCAAAAATTAGGAAAAGGCTAAAAAATAATATTTAGGTAGTTTTCAAAGAAAAATGCAAGGAAATCCTCAAAATTAAAAAAAAGAACTTTGCTTAAGTTCTTGGAAATAAATGTTAGATTATTATTTGCATATTCCTGTATTCCAATTGCACCCTCGTGATGCACCGATTGCTATTTCCTTAGCCTAGTAAGGAATTGAATCCTAGGACTTATGATTGGTATAAAATGCTTCAAACACACTTGGCTTGAAGTTTAAATAAAATTAGGTATTGGAAGGGTATTAGTTGATTACCTAATGTAATTAAGCCCCCAATCCTATTTTCTATTTCTTTCAATATTTTACTTGAATTACTAATCGACCTACCACAAACTAATTAGTGGCTACTTCTAAATGAAATTGACTTACAGGTTAAAAATCTGGACCATAAGCTGCAAATTGGTAGACTTAGAAGAGCATGGGTTAAGCCTAAACTTAGTAAGCCATTAGCCTAAAGCCGTGAGAGAAGAGGTTGTGACACTACTTTAGGCCACGTGTTCATTTCTCGGAATTTTCCCTTATTGGACTCCTTGCCTCTTCTAGGCTCATTGAGGCAAGCTAACTCCTCATAAAAGGGGTGAAAAGTTTTTAGCTACACCCGTCGCGCTCCTTCATCCGTCATTTGATCTAACCAAGAAGTTCCATTATGTAATTTATTGGATTTCTATGAGGTCCATTGCCAATGCAAAAAATCAATTATCAAGATCTTATCTCGAATGCACCATCTAAGGATTTGGCTAATGAATTACCAAATCTAAACTTAGTTTGGGCTCTCACGAGCTTATACCAATTCGTAACTTCAGTTCAAGTTATTAACATGCAAATGATTTTCAATTGGGAATCGCCACTATTTTTTTTTTTTTTTATGGATTGATTAGAAACTTAAGTAAAGTAACGAGATGATTACTTTTATTCACATGAATAAGAGATTGTGGGTACAAAAATTTGGTTATGCTAGATTTTACTAATGTCCTTTTGGTGCCTTTTTTTTTAATCAAATTTTTTTTTAGCAAGTAGTTTGGATTTATTTATTATCTTCTAACAAATGAAATGATCATATGGGTGTGCAAAGATTTCTGAAACACTCAATAAACAAAGCTGTAAATAAATAGCAAGAAAAGGGAGGGTACTTACCTCAAAGCAAGTAAGCACATGCAACGTTAATTTGAAAAATCGCATATCCAACCTATGTAGGTTTCTAATTGACACACAATTTCAACCAAACTTTTTTTGGTTTTTCTCTTGTTTAATAAAAACTATGCTTTATTCAATTTATGCAACACGAGTTTAATCTTCATGCGATGTCGTAGAAAAAATGATGATGCTTAACTACGTGTCCTAATTGTAAAAACAATAAAATTTAATATGCACTACCTTAACGTGGCATGCAACTTTTATTAAAATAAACTAACATGCAGGCTACACCCATGCGATTTTAATTAGAACGACCTAACCCTAGTGATGGGGAAAATTAATATGCATTTTATTCTAACATAATGTGCACTCTAATTAAATTGATACATGTGACGTGCAATTGAATGAACCTGATTCTATATGACATGTACATGATTTTTTTTTTTTTTGGTATTTTTCATGGAAACTCAAAATTAAAATTTACTCAAAATGAACTACAAAGATTATGATACTATCTAATTTAAACTAGGAAATAAATTATTCTAATCCTAATTTAAATCGGAAAATTACCCTATTCTTCTAGAGTTGACATAAATGATATCTATCCAAATATATACTAATCTATTTAACGAAAAGCAATCAGAATCTATTATAAACATGCAACATGATCTATAAAATTTTCCGCCTAACCTTTTTATTTTTTTTAATGGGGAAACAAATTAACTCAAATCAACAAAAAATAGCAAGAAACAATCAAATCATCCAAAACACATCCATTTCATTCAAATTAAGTAATGAACAAAATCAACAATCCTATCCAAGTGGTTATGGATAAGATGGAAGATTCATGTGCAAATAGGGATCTTATCTTGCGGTTGAACTCCAATTGCCGCTCACATGAACGTTGGTAAATTAGGAAAATCCTTAATTAATGGGCATTTTCGATATCTTTTGAAATATGCATTGCCACTCAAATATTTGATCGGATTACAATTAATCTCCATGGGCTTATTCTAATTAAGCTCAAAGCCTAATACAATTAAAGCTCAAGACTCTTCCTTTTCCTCTTGTAATTTCAACCACTAACACTCCTAGCCTTGGTCTAATTTCACTTCTTGTGGGCCACCGTCCACGTGACTAATTCAGGTCCATCATCACCACCAATCCGATTAAAATGCAATTAACTATATGCTTCCAAAAACTATATACCGTGCAATTTAATTCTAATATTTTAATTTAGGCGCTTCATATTAGTTCCTAATTTTTATACAATTAATTCTAAATGGTTAGGCATAATTTATGTGTCAACACGTATAATCTTTTCTTAGATGTTAGTGGCTTAAGTTAAAATCAATCAAGACTACTTGCAAAAATTCTTTGGAAAATAAAGAGAAATTGGGCCAAAAGGGTATTAGACTAATCTAGTGTAATCAAGTCCCCAAATCCATTTAATCTCTTGTTTGTAGAAGTAAATGCACTCCCACATTTTATTTAGATGTCTAATCGACCATAATTGATTAGTGATGGCTCCAAAATGTAAGAAAATCGTATGTTAATTTGAATACCAAGTTGCGATTGGTAGAGCTTGGAATAGTCTGTGCTATACATGGATGATTACCTCATGAGAGGAACCTACGTTCCTGTTTTTAGTTCATTAGCTTTCTCTTTGGTGGTTCATCTTTAAGAAGATTGCAACATTATTGTAAAAAATATTATGTGTTACATGAATCATGAATTTGGGAAGATTCTAGTAACCAAGCCACTATTTAGCTAGCAACCTTCACTTTGCAACATTTGAGGTGTTACAAATGAGGGAGAATACACATCGTACACGTATTTTTCAATATGATTGGCATTCCAATCTTATATGCCACCAAAAATATGAATAGATGTTCGAGTTACACCACCTGATTTATTTCCACATATAATGGAATAGAGCACATGGAGTTCATAATGCCAACTAGTACATATCCCAAACTATTTATTAATTACATCATGTCTCACTTACACTTGAAGGCTTTGACAATTCCAGGCAAATGACTTCTCTTGAAATAGTCCTCCCAATCCATACACCTCGGATCAAAGTAGAAGACACTTTCTGAGTTTACTCCACTGTTAAAGGCTGCGTCTCTCAAAGTCATTGTATTTGTATCGTCAAAGCTAAGCCAATAAAAAAAAAAGCAAGAGTAAGAGATTGTGTAATTTTGTGGATCACTATCAACTATTTTAAAAATTTACGCTAGGAGGTGAATGCATGACAATATCTAATCATTATGATGCTCTTCATCACGAGTAAGCTTGACTTTGAGGCATGGAAATATATAATAGAGGAGGTAAGCATAGACTTATAAAAATTTAAACCTAGGACTTCTGATGTGATTAATTAATGCACTCTGCACGCACATTGGTCATTGCATAGAACCTTACACGCCATTGGAGAAAATATAGGGTTCGTAGAGTTCAGCCAATCGCACAGCAAGGTTAACCTTTTTGTCCAAGTCAACATGCAAGCCTTGGAAGTACCCACCAAACACCGAGCTGGCTACTTTAAGCACCTTCATCCAAAATAATTCAGAATTAGGCTCAATTTGTTTTGCAAATATATATATATATATATATATATATATATATATATATATCTAATGTAAAAAAAAATCATTTATACCACTTACGAATAATAATTAAATAAAAATTATTTTCATTATCTACGAAAATATTTGAACATCTATTAGTATCGATAATGAAACATTATTCATTGAATCTCTTTTTTTAAGCGATATAAACAATAATTTTAATGAAAAATATTTTAAATTATTCATTTTCCACGAAATAGAAATACCTAAGGTTCCGTTTGTCCAACAAAAACTACAGATGCTCTTCCCCTTTTCTTAATATCATGGGATATGCATGTCAATTAATTCGATAAATGTCTGAGATTCTTAAGTAACAAAAGAGCCTGGGGAATAGAGAAAGCACATTTTTTATTTTTTATTTTTGGTGGCTATGACTTTTGACGATGACTTTTCGGCTTTTTTATCTCTATCATTTTTTTTTTTGGCCCTTCTGTTAGGGCCCCAATGTTTTGAATTTGTAAAGCAAAAGATTATGCATGATCGCCGGAATGTAAAATATTATTCAAACTTTAAATTTTTCATAATAGGTGATGTTTTATGTGTTACATTTAATTATTTCTAAAGGTTTCAGATATTTCCTGTTTAACGGAAATCAAAAAATGAGAGCTGTAAATGTTGAAACATATTGAACGAAATTGTCATTTCAAACAAATTAGCTAATTATTTTGAAGATATGTTTATTAATTTATATATTATCATCACTTATATATTTAAAGAAGGAAATATGTAGACTTGACTACTTAAAATTTATATAACATAAAAATCTTCAGATATTTGGGATCTTCAATTTTCTACATATTTTGATTTATTGAATTTACTTTTAGTGATCATTTCATCTTCACTTTTTAAGTCATTTTGAACCAACCTTTGACAAGAGAATGTAACACCTCACGTGCTTGCGAAAGCTGGCCATGCTTCCCATAACTTTAAGCTCACGAACTTTGACCGGCTTCCCATCCTCGTTGATCCAAGGACTGTCCTTGAAGTAACTCGAAACGATGTCTTGAAGATCTGAATAAGTCAAAGGATGTTTCCTTGAAGAACCCACATGGTAAATCTTGTTTGAATTGGTCTGATTAGCATGCACCGCCATGGCCACAATCATAACGTTTACCACCATATCTACCGGTATCTGCTCAATATGAAACTCTATATTTAGGTAGAAATGAATCAAATGAATTCGTATATGAATAAATGTAGGTCTGTATGTATTTTCAAATTTGCACAATAAAGTGATGTTTAAATCTGTAATTATCGATAATGTTTGCCAAATGATCTATCATAAGCCAATTCAAAAAAGAGAAGTACATAGTCAATTAAGCTAATGCAAAATTTAGGATGCTTATGATCGTGGGATTTTGACAGTGGTAAGCACTTGTTGAGATGATTAGATGTTACCATGTCGAGTATCGCGTCAAGTTTGCCCAGGAAATATTCCAGTCTTCCTCTACCATAACTTATGGCGATGCTGTCCATAGTTCTGTGTCGTCATATGTTTCCAAAGGAAAATAAACGTTCATTGGACAATTCTTGCTTGTTAAGCAAAATAAACACTCAATTAACAAGATATTTATCTTTGTTACTTGTCAAGGACTAAGGTCTAACAACATAGTCAATCGAATAAACCAACATTTAAGCAGTAAAAGATGTGCCCATGTGTGTGTTCTTACCAACTTGCTCTATTAATTTGACGAATATGGTTGTCTGTGAGATATTGATCTTTTACCGATGCGAGAAATATCTTTTCATACTCTCCTGTTATCCTCCCCATGGAGTTGGCTTTTCTATGGCCCCTCTTTAAAATCAAGGATAGTAAACTTCATTTATTCATTGTTTAGCCTCCTCTAAAGGTTTAACTTCCTCGAAAAGATGGTGCATTCATTAGTAAGAAATTAGATGTAGGTATATTTCTTGGTTTTCTTGTTCAGTAACAACTTGCATTTCGCCTCTTTACCCAAAAAAAAAAAAAACAACTTGCATTTCACCCTTACCTTAAAAAAAAAAAAAAAAAAACAACAACAACAACTTGCATTTTGTAAAGAACCAAGAGGTAATACCTAAGCAGTCCATTCACTTTTGCGTGGTGTTCAATAGAGTTCTTCCACTTTTTTTTTTTTTTAATTCAATTAAGTCATTAAACTGAGGTGCATTGAACACCAAATAACAATTCAGGAACCACTTATGATATTACTCCCGAAAAATAATGTGGCAGGTGACACTAGAGATCTTAAGTGAGTGATCTGTAAGATTCTACTAACTATGAGCAGACTGTAATACTTCTTAGGAAGTTCAATTTCAGACCACCTTTTTGAGAGAGAGAGAGAGAGAGGGGGGGGGGGGGAGAGGGAGAGGGAGAGGGAGAGAGAGTTTTGTGAAGGATAACCTGGGAGGGAAACCCTCAATCCAACCAGCAAAAGGTTCTCGGTAAGTACTTGTTATGATTGTGGGTCTCATAACAGCAAGCGGAATATTTTGTTTGAGATGATGCTGCACCATCATTTCCCCCATTGCCTTCGTTAAAGTATATGTGTTTGGCCAACCATGCAGCCTTGCCCTGCGCATCAATTATAATGAAAAGAGTTAATACCCTGAAAAACCCAAAACTGGTACATTTGTGACAAATTTACCCCAAACTATTTTTTTGACCGTCAAAAACTCTAAATTGGTATACATTTGACAAATTTACCCCAAACTGGTACACTTGTGACAAATTTACCCTCTATTAGTTTTTATTAAATTTTATTATCAAATTATTAAGTTAAATGACACGTGACAATTAACTAATATACCAATTTAGGATTTTATGCTCCGTTTGTCACAGTTTACAATTTTTGTGATTTTTTTGTGGTATTAATCCAATTTAGCAAAGGGTAAATTTGTCACAAATTTACCATTTTGTGGTTTTTTGCAGTCGAATAAATTAGTTTGGGGTAAATTTGTCATAAATGTACCAGTTTAGGGTTTTTTATAGTCAGTCGGGGTAAATTTGTTACAGGTATACCAGTTTGGGGTTTTTCATGGTCAAAAAAATAGTTTGGGGTAAATTTGTCACAAGTGTACCAGTTTGGGGTTTTTCAGGGTATTAACCCTAATGAAAATGATAAGAACTGCTGAAGATTATTATATACTGGTACGTGCATAAACAAATGAATTGATTGATCAGACATATTTTAACTACCTAGCTCACGTTTTAGCTTTGAATATTATGGTCACATCCTTGGAGAAAGTACCGTGTAAAGAGTTTGTCACTAGAACTTCTAGTACAATCAAAAACATTTCTTACAACCCAAATTTTCATGAAAAGAGTATAAATGTGATGCAGGAGAATTACCAAAAAAAGTCTTAAACTTATTGCAATTGTACAAATTCAGTACTAATTTTTTTTTTTTACTAATTGAGTCCAAACCTTTTGTACTTGTGCCAATTTAGTTCCTCCGGTCAATTTTAAGTGAAATCACTGACATAAGGGTTGGCTAACTTACGTGGTGCAATTGGTGCTAACATAGGCAATTTTAATGATATTCTTTCAAAATTTTATTTATTTAATTGTTTCAATTTTCTTTTTCCTTTTTTCTCTTTCTTTCTCGGCGATCAGCTAAAGGAAGAATGGAAGAAAATAAAAAAGGAAAAAGGAAAAATATTAAAGTATTATTAAAAATTGTCTACGTTAGCGTTGGCTGCACCACATAGGATGGCCAACTTCTATGTCAATAATTTCTAGCCAAAATTGAGTAGATAGACTAAATTTGCACAAATACAAAGGGCTTAAAACTCAATTGACCAAAAAAAAAAAAAACGTTTAAAACTGAATTGACAGTTTTGCAACAGGTTTCAGAATTTTCTTATAATTTTCTTGTATGATACAATCAACTTTAGAGATGATAAAAAGTGTAAGCTGAGCTTGAGGTAGTGGTCTAACTTGATGCGTTGGTTTGAGAGCCACAATTGAAGTTGTAATTTTCAACTAACTTAATCATCAATACCTTTGTTTACAATTCAATTAATAACAAGCAAACCTTTGCAAGCCTAAATTCTTCAAAGCAATGGTGATTTCTCTCTCTGAAGCATTCCTTTCTCGAAGTTCGTTCATCAATTCTTCAACCAAGTGTTTCTCTTCATTCACATCCAACTTCCTTGACCCGTTGAGCGTTTCACCCATACTAAATGCCTTTTCTTGTATAATCCCGGTCATATTGCCACATACATATGCTGAAAATAAAGGGTTCCATAAGAAACATTGTCAGTGCAAACTACTTTATAAACGAGCGGATGGTGATATGGAACCTATTGTCTGCTAATTTACATAGCAAAAATATCAAGAACAACCACAATCGAAAAAACACAAACCAGTTGATATGTGAAGTAGCATCCTTATGTTGACGCATCTTACAGCAAATTCAGCAACATGCTTAGCTCCAAATGTATTGACGGCTAGTGCAATGTCATATCTGCGGGAGAAAGATGGCAGTAAACACATAAATAGTATGAAGAAAAAGCCACGAATTATCTGAACTAATTATAAATTGGGTGGGCAGGGCAAGATTGTAATCACGCGCCTTTCGTCGAACTTGGTAGTCGCGGCCGAACTGACAATTATGTCTATTTCTCTCCACATCTCCGATCTCAAATCGAAATCATGTACTCCCAAATTCTCGCAAGAAACGTCCCCAGGAATTGGAGACAATTTCTCCACAATTGAGTTGAAGTTCTCTGCCCATTCTTCCCTCAGAATGTCGAATAACTTCTTCTGTATGAGCTGTTTGCGATGCGAAAAGATTAAGAGTTGTTATGAAGGAAAATTTATCTTTTATCTTAGTTTTCGTATTCTTTTTCTTCCTTTGCCTTGGTTTTCCATGTTAAATAGAGAAGAATTAATTTGGAATTACACATTTAAGTGATTGTGCCATCTATTGAATAGACCACAATACGGCTACTCCTGTAACGATTCAAGTTCTTTTCCTAAAATAACACAAATTTCACAATTTTCTTCCCTTAGGTTTCATTTGTTTTGCGAAGAGCGAATAAATTGATGTATATCTTTCTAAAAATGATCATTTATATAGCTTAAAAAATTAGTCAATAGAAAAAAATTTCATTATCGACAACAATTTATGTCCTGTATTTTCGTAAAAGATGAAAATATTTTTCACTTATTTATTCTTGTAAGCGATGCAAGCAATTATTTGAAAGATTTTTTTTTTCAAATCAGTCATTTTTCATGAAA
The DNA here is from genome assembly GCA_019915205.1 of Eucalyptus rudis. Taxonomy (NCBI): domain Eukaryota; kingdom Viridiplantae; phylum Streptophyta; class Magnoliopsida; order Myrtales; family Myrtaceae; genus Eucalyptus; species Eucalyptus rudis. The sequence continues at coordinate 168,134 of JAHMTN010000448.1, read as the reverse complement.
TAAACGGAACCTTAGTAACTTTTCTTTTTAACACACATCAATGGGTGCCTTTTCTTTCTAGTCAATTTAGAACAAAAAGTAGATCTAACTATCCAAGGATAATTTAGGTTTTGATTCTCTACCTCTTCATGCAACCTTTGTTTCGCTGCCTGTTTGTCCATAGCTCTGATAAGAACATACATTTTCTTGACGTTTGGTTGAATTCGAAGCAGCTTTTCCACAAAAACTAACCCGTCATAGTATATAGAATCAAATAAATGTTAGTTAGCAAAAAGATGGTCAATTGATGGCAATTGGCGACAATGTATATACTTCATACGGGGAGGGGGGGAGGGGGGGGGGTGCGCGAGAGAGAGAGAGAGTACTCTTTACGAGAAAGCCCGTGGCTCCGGTGACTAAGATGGTCTTGTTCTCAACAAATTGGACTATATCCAACCCCATGTCGGAAACGAAAAGGACGAGTCTTTGAACTGGAGTTAGAGGCCACCTGAAGAGCGACTTAAGCACTAAGGCACAAATGCTCCATATATAGCTGCAACTTCACCCTGCCTACCAACCTCCCACAACTTTTTGACACGTCAACATCAACATTGCAATACGGCGGAAAGAGAACTAGCACCCACACGGTTACATGTGAAATTATTTAAGGGGTACAATGTCATATTGTGTCTTCACGGTGTTCAAGGGTGCAATTCCATCCAGGCAAACCACTAAGACGATGTTGTCCGTCTTTATCATTATTGATCAAGTCTCTATTAGATGTCCCTTGGTAGACAACCGCCGTTGATAGCACTCGTATATCGCTTAATAATCCCGCTTCCAATCCATGCAAGATTGGAGTTGTCTTAAGGATGGCGGTTCATGAGGAGTGCTAGTTGTGCTCATGTAGAGAGAGATGCCTTTTATTTCAGCGTTGGTCGACCTGCAACGATGACCTTGTCAATTTCAAGTCTTCCTGTGACGAGTGCTGTTGAGTAGCTGTTGTTCCTATGGAATTTCTTTCAGTTGGTGTAAGATATTTGATAATAATGCTGTTGATAAGATGCAGCTAAAAGTCCTATCTATCTATCTATATATATAACCGTTAGTATTAATGCGAAGTTTTTCAAAGTCTCAGTTGGGATATCTTGAACCGATTACGTGGTGGAGAATTATGGCAGGTACGAGTGGCCTAGATAAGAAGCAGCCCTGACAAGCTTTTAGGATGGTAAAAGGGACGAGAATGAACCAAATTACACACTGAATAAGGGGGGAGTGTTTATGAAATACATATGTAAAAATAGAATTAACTCACAAAAGGTACCTTTTGACATAATAGCAACATTTAGTATTAGAACTCCAATGTTAAGTAGGCTTATGTAAGAGCACTATTTGGATAGATGATCTCCTAGGAAAGTGCTTCATTATTTGTGAAAGGACAAAACTGTGTACCTAAAGTATAGGACAGTCGAAAATGGACAATACCTAAGTACATATCGTACGGTTAGTATTAATGCGAAGTTTTTCAAAGTCTCGGTTGGGATATCTTGAACCGATTACGCGGTGGAGAATTATGGCAGGTACGAGTGGCCTAGATAAGAAGCAGCCCTGACAAGCTTTTAGGATGGTAAAAGGGACAAGAATGAACCAAATTACACACTGAATAAGGGGGGAGTGTTTATGAAATACATATGTAAAAATAGAATTAACTCACAAAAGGTACCTTTTGACATAATAGCAACATTTAGTATTAGAACTCCAATGTTAAGTAGGCTTATGTAAGAGCACTATTTGGATAGATGATCTCCTAGGAAAGTGCTTCATTATATGTCAAAGGACAAAACTGTATACCTAAAGTATAGGACAGTCCAAAATGGACAATACCTAAGTACATATCGTACGGTTAGTATTAATGCGAATTTTTTCAAAGTCTCAGTTGGGATATCTTGAACCGATTACGTGGTGGAGAATTATGGCAGGTACGAGTGGCCTAGATAAGAAGCAGCCTTGACAAGCTTTTAGGATGGTAAAAGGGACGAGAATGAACCAAATTACACACTGAATAAGGGGGGGAGTGTTTATGAAATACATATGTAAAAATAGAATTAACTCACAAAAGGTACCTTTTGACATAATAGCAACATTTAGTATTAGAACTCCAATGTTAAGTAGGCTTATGTAAGAGCACTATTTGGATAGATGATCTCCTAGGAAAGCTCTTCATTATATGTCAAGGGACAAAACTGTGTACCTAAGTATAGGACAGTCGAAAATGGACAATACCTAAGTATATATCGTACGGTTAGTATTAATGCGAAGTTTTTCAAAGTCTCGGTTGGGATATCTTGAACCGATTACGCGGTGGAGAATTATGGCAGGTACGAGTGGCCTAGATAAGAAGCAGCCCTAACGAGCTTTTAGGATGGTAAAAGGGACGAGAATGAACCAAATTACACACTGAATAAGGGGGGAGTGTTTATGAAATACATATGTAAAAATAGAATTAACTCACAAAAGGTACCTTTTGACATAATAGCAACATTTAGTATTAGAACTCCAATGTTAATAGGCTTATGTAAGAGCACTATTTGGATAGATGATCTCCTAGGAAAGTGCTTCATTATATGTCAAAGGACAAAACTATGTACCTAAGTATAGGACAGTCGAAAATGGACGATACCTTTAGTGAATTAATTCAAGGGTGTCACAATATGGTATTAGAGCAAAACCTCCCTCTAGTGGCATGTGGTTTGAGGACAAATCACGCGGAAGCTAATGGACTTGTAATGAGCCAATCCAAAAAGGGCAGAGAGTAATCATCGAGGAGAGAGTTTGGAGTAGTATGGCTTCCACCAAAATGGAAAGGGGGCAAGAATCAACCAAATTGTGCACTAAATAGGAAGACAGCATTCTTTGAATAAACATAAGAAACTAAAATTAACTTAGGAGATGGGCTTCTTAATGTAATGGCAACGTTTAACATTGAAACTTTATTGTTAAATGTACACATGTAGACCGAAGGGCAAATTGGTGAGGTTTAATATGTGAAGGGCCAAAATGAACAATACCTCCAGTGAGTTAATTAAAGAGCATCATAGATTCTCTTATAGCAAGATTGGTATGCGCACCACAAATGAAGGAAGCCTCGTGGGCTTGGTCTCAAGAGGACCTTCCAATACTTAAATTAGTAAATAAGGAATAAAGTGACAAATGAGAGGAATTTCAAAATAGATTTATCATAATGTGTAAGGACAGGCACGCAGTGGGGCAGGGCTGAGGATTGCATTCCCCGTTCCCGCCACGGGAGGCGGAGCTTTGCCCCACCACCTTCCCGTGATCCTTGTAGTGTGGGGCAGGCACATCCTCGGAGGGCACAAGGCATTGTATCCCATTATGGGAAATAAATTTCAAATGATTTTTTAAAGCGACATATTAAAGTAATATAATTGCCAAAGTTTGCATAACAATTTTTCATTATGCTACTTTAAATTTAATCACTTTTATATTAGGTTTAAATTAAGTAGATAGTAAATTATAGTGAGTTATATATGACAATATGTACTTTAGCATATTACTTGTAATTACCTAAGCATGTCCTTAAAAGGCTCACAAGAAAACAGGCGGGAGAACCGCCCTGGATAGAGAAACCCCGCGCTATCCTCCTATTCCCTCTCTGTCGAGAAGACAAAAATAAACAAGGAATTAGGGGGCCTCATGGTGATGAAGGTAAACACCACGTTAGGACTTCAGTTCTAGCTACTACCGGGTAGGCAGGTATAATAGCTTCCTGCGCTTGGAGTGAGTGAAGATAGATTAAATGCCCACAGTTGGGTTGACACGCCTTACGGCACTGTCCTCAACCACAGGTTGACCAGTTCCCCCGGTTGAGTACAATGCTGTATATATATATCAAAACATATTCTTTTAAAAAGATATAAGTGAGGTGATTGATGGGATAGGGCAAGCATTTTGCTCGGAAAAAGTTTATGCTACACCGTCATGCTCCTTCATCTATCGTTTGAGCTAGGCAGAAGTTCCTTTATCTAATTATTTGGATTTTTGTTAGGTCCACCATGGTTAAAATTATTTACATATTGACTATTTGACTTTTATTAGTTCCATTCCCTCTTATGTGCAAATTGTATTGATAACCACACAAAGAAATTCATATATGAAATAAATCTAGAACAAAATATTGGCTCTAATACCATATTAGAGTAATGATAGAGACTTTATGTATATAAGGCTCATTCAAATCTCATTGACAAAACATGCATGGTAATTTAGCATGTATCGTTGATTATAGTTTTTCATCATTTTGGGTAAAAGATCCGTGAATGCATTTTCAAGATGATCAAACTCCACATTTAATGTCAGTATCAATTAGTTTTTTGATATCTTTCCCCATTTATTCAGTGAGGTAAATGGCTTTTCGAGCAATTGTATCGATTGTTAGTTTGATATCTATTATATTGACCTAACTGAGCTCCACATTCAGTGTTGCTGTCAAAACATTGATGTAGAACTACATTGCATTAATTAATTAGTACAAAATCTGGACCGAATCTGACTTAGATTCAGCCTCCCTGGAGTCCCACATCGAATGGATCGACCCAAACATATGCTGAAAAAATGTCGTGTCCTAATACGGTTCGCCAACATAACGTGACCCATCAAAAGAAGTACATGGATGTGACCACGTGAGATGGTAAACATTTGAAATGGGTTTCTACTTGTGAATAACATCACAAGCCATCTTTCATCTTATTTGAGACTAGAGGTATTATGCTTTTATTGTTAAAAGAAGCAACTGGCGCCAGATTGATTACCAAATACCTAAGAGTTTTTTAATCTGGTGTTTTTCAAGTTAATTTTCTCCCTTGACCCAACTTTTCTTTAATTTCATCTTGCAGAACTGCGGATTGCATTCCATTGGTACCCTTATATGTTTCTTGAGCAATAAGAAGGTAGAGAAATGCAATCGCATTTACACATACATGTTGACGTCTATAATGATTTTAAAAGTCCTTTTTCCGCCAAGGCAATCTTCCTCATTTTCAACATTTTGTAGGAATGGAGGAACTTATGCTTATTTTTCTAGGCTTTGGCATTGATGATCATTTTTCCTCCTTTTGGGCAAATGACCAATGCATTGTCAAGATGATGGAACTCCGCTTTATTATTGTCATTGTCAGTGAGTTGCTCCTTTTGTCCTCATTTATTCAGTGAGGTAGTTGGATTTTCAATCAATTGTATTAGTTATTAGTTTGGTATGTATCACGTGACCCATGTTAGGGTTAATGGGACTTTTTTGTTTTTCCTGGTCAGATGGTGGGTAGGATTTTAAATAGTAAAAAGTTAATGCTCAGCTGCATTGCAATATTAAATCGTACAAAGTCTCACTGCTCTTTTCCTTGAGTAAACGTTGTCGAACCGAAGTTCTCAAATGATCGATCAATGTTTCAGTCAAGTAATTATTCAAATAACTAGAGTGACTCTATGATGTAGTCATCTGTCGGTCATAGAATCGTATTAATCATTAGGTCAACTCTAATTTATAGACAAGGTCTATCCATAATAGGAAAATTTACGTAAAGAAAGGTCGAGCTTTATGACTAAATAGCATTGCCTAAACATTGTACCTACTCTTTTTGCAACATTTAAAAGTCCGCTTAGTGTTTGAAACAAAAACTTTCCCAGACATGAAGATATTGCCTTTGTCAACTCCACTAGTAAGGCACACATCAGGATTCCCTAACCATCAAATGTGCTATTGGATTAGGCTCGGAGTAAGTCTTTTGAGAAGGTGAAATCATCTAGAAAAGGACCACAATGGGAAGAGTTCATTCTTTTCATGGAACATGAGAATAGGATGGTACTTCTTCGTGACATTGATGATTCTCATATGAGGGGCAAACTCGTTGATGTGATAAATCAGCCAAATTTGGAGAAGTCTCAATAGGGCTCTAAAAGTTCCTTATCCATTTGCTTTGAATTGATTAAGGGATATGAAAGTCTCAACGAGAATCATGTGTGTAAAGCGACTAAAGGGATATACTTGGTTAATGATGTAGGTAACAAAGGGACCCATTATTTTTCAAGTGTGAGTAAATAGCACAAAACCGAAGAACATAAGAAGAAGTGTGCAGGGAATTTGATTCCTAGATGTAAGCTCAAAACTAAGAAGATATTGCTCAAGGAAAGTGTAAAGCATGGAATTTGAAGTTCTCTTAAGAATGGCTATAATTTTTTCAAAATGAATATTAAGAAATTGACTTGAAAGAGAGATTAGGTTTTGTCTAATAGGAGGAGCAGTGAAACCTAGGGAAGCCTTACCTAACCCAATGATTATCTCGAACTTCTCAATTGTAGGGGTCAACTCGTATTGGTTGCTTTTGGGAAAGGTACAACTGAGAGTGCTAGTATGAAACAAAATAAAGGAGTTAAGGAAGAGAATAAGAACACGAGATTTATAGTGGTTCGGCTTAATCCAAGCCTACGTCCACTCTCCCACGATAACAGCCTTCTTGGCTGGATTCCACTATGCAATCAACAAGAGATTACAACTCCGAGTGCAAACACTTAGTAGATCACACTATCTCACTAAGTCACTCTCTTGGTATTTCTCTCATGATTACAAACGTTTAAGCTCTCAAGAGACAAGTATATGATCGAAAGTCGCTTAGACTTTGGAATTATAAATTCTACGCTCCGTCTCTTACTTGCTCATCGGTCCATGATCTCCTTAAATACTCCTCCACTTCCAAACTACCGTTGGACAGTATCCCGGAGAATCGTCTTCCAATATACCCATTGGACAGCTCTGTATCTTAGAAGATTTGGTAGCCGTTGAGTGACAAAGGTAAAATCCCAAATTGATTCCGATCGCCCATACAAACGAAATCTTGGTTTCCATAAGTAAAGCTTCTTCGTATAGAAAGTTCTTGTCTTCAATCAAATCAATCTTGATGTGGAATCCAAACCAGATCACTAGCCGTTGTATGATTGGGCTTAAGTTACGAGTCATCGAATCTTGATGTAAAGTCTGAGTCTGTAGACTTTACAATATGAGTCTCTAGACTTTACAATCTGAGTCTTGAGTCTGGCAGTCTTCAGACTTTGACACAGAAGTCTGGCAGTCTTCAGACTTTGAGTCTTGAGTCTTGAGTCTTGAGACTTTGACACAGAAGTCTGGAAATCTTCAGAATATACTTTGGTCATACATTCAGTCTTCTGGTCATCTTCTGACTTTGATAATATCCTTCACATATTCTATAATCTGCGTGGTCTATTACTCAACCATCAAACATGTTAGTAGCCTTTGATTTATTTTGTCATCTTCAAAACATCATTAGGGATTTCCCTAACAATCTCCCCCTTTTTGATGATGACAAAACAATCTCTGAATATGCAGATTTGTAAACATACTTTTAAATCAAAGGATATCAGAAGATAACAAATAGATTGAGCATAAGGATATATAGAAAAATAATCGCAGCTCAATATTATGCAATAATATAATATCAACCAATCAGCACATATGCATATTCATATATTCTCACCCTTTTTGTCATAATCAAAAAGCGAGAATAATGGATTCACGTAAAGAATGATAACAAATATCTTGCATGAATCACAATTTCGAAAAATCAGCTTTTATCGAATATTAAAGATATGCAATATAGCTCACTTCGATTATATCAGTAAATATCCAATAAAAATCACAGATGCATCATGGAATTCACGTACACTTTTTGTCATAATGATAATATCAATAAGAGATTTCTTAATGACAAAAGGTAATAAAAGATGCACTAACTGGATTTTTTTTTTTTGAACAAATTCTGACACATTTACCTTTCCTTCCATTCATAATAAGATCACGATCGATTCAAAAAGATTTTTCCATAATTGATCAAAGCTCCCCCTCAATTTGTTGCCTTTTTGAGATGATCACGATTCTTTTCCTTTTCTTTTGGATTTGCTTTCTCCCCCTGGATTTCCTCATCGAATTCTGAGTCTGGTTCTAATCAGACTTTGATTATGAGTCTATGTCTGAGTGAGACTCAGATTCTGAATGTTCCATCAAGCATAAATTTTCTTGCTCATCATCTTCTTCTTTTTTGTTCTTTTCTGGCCATTCTGCTTGTATTTTCTTCCATCAAAATATGGTGGCCTTGTGTTGCTTTGCCCTTCCATAAGTCCTGGTGCCAACATACTAGCCATAAAGAATCTTTAGCTCAAAAGTAAAAACACTTTTATAAACCGAGCACTTGGCTCTGATACCAATTGAGAGTGCTAGTATGAAACAAAATAAAGGAGTTAAGGAAGAGAATAAGAACACGAGATTTATAGTGGTTCGGCTTAATCCAAGCCTACGTCCACTCTCCCACGATAACAGCCTTCTTGGCTGGATTCCACTATGCAATCAACAAGAGATTACAACTCCGAGTGCAAACACTTAGTAGATCACACTATCTCACTAAGTCACTCTCTTGGTATTTCTCTCATGATTACAAACGTTTAAGCTCTCAAGAGACAAGTATATGATCGAAAGTCGCTTAGACTTTGGAATTATAAATTCTACGCTCCGTCTCTTACTTGCTCATCGGTCCATGATCTCCTTAACTACTCCTCCACTTCCAAACTACCGTTGGACAGTATCCCGGAGAATCGTCTTCCAATATACCCATTGGACAGCTCTGTATCTTAGAAGATTTGGTAGCCGTTGAGTGACAAAGGTAAAATCCCAAATTGATTCCGATCGCCCATACAAACGAAATCTTGGTTTCCATAAGTAAAGCTTCTTCGTATAGAAAGTTCTTGTCTTCAATCAAATCAATCTTGATGTGGAATCCAAACCAGATCACTAGCCGTTGTATGATTGGGCTTAAGTTACGATTCATCGAATCTTGATGTAAAGTCTGAGTCTGTAGACTTTACAATATAAGTCTCTAGACTTTACAATCTGAGTCTTGAGTCTGGCAGTCTTCAGACTTTGACACAGAAGTCTGGCAGTCTTCAGACTTTGAGTCTTGAGTCTTGAGTCTTGAGACTTTGACACAGAAGTCTGGAAATCTTCAGAATATACTTTGGTCATACATTCAGTCTTCTGGTCATCTTCTGACTTTGATAATATCCTTCACATATTCTATAATCTGCGTGGTCTATTACTCAACCATCAAACATGTTAGTAGCCTTTGATTTATTTTGTCATCTTCAAAACATCATTAGGGATTTCCCTAACAACAACGGATCTTAATGTTTGATGGTAGACTCGGTAGACCTGGATCTTGAAGATCTAGGAACTTTGGTGTACTCAGAGGAAGGCTCCAATGTGAGTGAGGAGGTGGAGGAAGAGGATCTGTAGTTTTATAAACCCCCCCTGTTTGAGACCTTGTTTTTATAGACTGGTTTTGTAATGACACGGCTTGATATGCGTGTGTGTGTCTATATATATAAGCGTGTTGTGATTTTCAGTTCGAAAAAATTATGGCCCTACTTTTCTATCCCATCTTGTTGTTGTCTGGGGATTATTTATTTGTTTCCGCATGTGTATTAAAATGAATGAGTCGGCGATGCGTCTTGAGACGTTGCTATTTAATCGACCAAGAGAGATGGGCATGCGCTTGGAGGATCTGGGCGTGACAAGTTGAACACAAAGGTGGAAGTCATAGGATTCCAAAAGTGGACAATGCTTTCACCATTACTATTCCGGGTTTGACCTCCACTAAGATCGGGAGAAAAGCAATGCGTTTCTCCACACAGCCTTGGTCCTTCAGATCGAGGTTATCTCATATAATCTTAAGGCTCCTCAGCACAAGAATAACGTCAATCTTGAATTTGTCCATCTAAACCTACACCTAAAGGGGCATTCAAGATTAAAGATGCATCGTTGTTGGAAATATGAAGTACGAATTTGAAATTCAAAAATTAGAATAATATCAACAATAAAACGGGAATGATGTCTTATCAACCAACACTATGGCAAGCACAAATCACACATCACATGAGGACTTGTGAGGTTTTGACACCTAAGGGTAAGGATACTAAAAGCTCAAGGTCTTTATCTCAAAGGATAAAAGTAGTTTACTCACCACTACTATCGTCAATCAGTGCAACTTTTATCAATTAGGATGAGTGCATTAATGGAAGTATAGATTACCACAAGTGTTCACTCATGAAGTCTACCCACAAACCTTGCTAAAGGTTTTTTAATTGGGCAATCAAGATTTTAAGCTATGGTTGTGCGTGCAATATAGTGCTAAAGCTTGTAAACATGCATTTAAAGTTAAACATCCAACACCTCAATATAACCCATCATTCATTCATTCATTCATTCATTCATACATCATTTCACCACCTACAAGACAAGGAGTTTACACACACTTCGCCCCTTATATCTCCCATTTTCAAGACCATTTAACACAAGAAGGTTAGCAACTTACCTCATTTTTCACGCGACTTTGACATGCAAATGATCCTACGTAAAACATGTTGGTTAACATGACAACTATTTTTAAATGACTTCAACTCCTCTTAACTAGTAACCAATCTCCAGTGGACCTCTCGCGCTCCCCAAATGGAGATAGAAAATGTCAAGTTTAGGGATACTTAACCATAAAAATTCCCTCATGGTTCGCGTTTCAAAAAACGTCATCACATCACCTTTCGAAATGAACCCATTATACGTCCCCTCATACATGGTTGTGAGCTCTCCCAAGGTCGTACCTCATGCGACAATGAAAATGTGTCGTGATTTGTACCCACACGAGTGACACACCTGGAAAAAGAATGTCAAATATGGGTATCGAATTTCGGGGTACCTTTACCACAATAGCCCTTCCGATAGTACTCATTCGCCATGGATGGCACCACTTCATCCATTGGAAACTTTTCTTAGTGGGTATGCTAAATTATGTTGAGTCTTGTTGAGACCCATACCCCTTTGACAGGTTCATTTATTAACTAGTTGTTTAAACAACCAAAAATGACGGGAGTCGCCACTAGCCTCATTTTTGGGGATTGACCAGAAAACCCAATCGAGGGTTGGGAGTTATCTCTCAATTTCTACGCAACTAGAAATCTAGGTTCATGGACTTAGGTTATGCTAATATTTCTATTAGCACCCTTTCGTACCTAATGGTTTGTCTTGTTCTCTAAGGTGATCATGTCTATCTTTTTACTTTTTCTAGTCAATGAGTCTAAACTAAGTGATCATGCATGGATGGTTGTTTTCATGCAACTCTATTTCTAAGAAAGAGAAAAGAAAACACTCAATTGAAGCGAAACAATAAGTAAACACTCAAATAAATGGTTGTAGGAAAAATAATAAATCTAACATGCAACCCTAAATGGTAGAGAAAAATGAAATGGGGGAAATAAAACCCGCACCTCATCGGGTGTTTATACAAATGAAGTGACCCGAAACATGTATTAGGAAAATAGTACAAGAATATGATCGAAATGAACATCGACCTTCCATCGTCTTCATATCTTGATGATTTTCCTCCTCCAAGGGCCTAATCTAATCCTGACTTAAATCTAGACTGGGTACATACAACAGAAAAGAAACAATTGTTCAAGGCAAAATCAATCACAACCATGAAACAAACAAAAAGAGTCAAGCAATCGAGAGAAGATTCAAAATCAATCAATTTGAGTCTCGGGGTCGGCCTTTACAATTCACATGTCGATCCCTCTAGACACCTACCCTAATTCATTTTTCATGACTTACATTCATTAGTGATCATTTGTGTTCTCACATAACCATTAATGCTTATAAGTCCCTAAAACATGTTCTAGGTGAGCCCCAAAGTATATCCATGGAATCAAGCATTGTACCTAAGCATACATTTAGGATTCACATGCATTATGAGAAATAAACATGTAGGCAGGCCATCAAGCCTTATTTCTCAAACAATCAAACAATTTTCAGTGAGCCAACATTGGACAGGCGCCAATCACAATCACAAGCATTTCTAACAAATGGAATGGTTTCATGCATGTGTGGTTTATGTGATGCTTCAAAGATTTGGATGTGTTTGAAATGTTGAGAAAGGAAAGCAAAACATTTAGACAAAGGAACATCTCGGCTATGGAACGCATTTAATTGCCAAGGCTAGTATGGGTATGTCATACACTCATAAGTGTCGCTGGCATTTTAAATATGATCCAAATCTTGACAATTTCCATATCAAATCCAAAGTTTAAAAGATTTAAAACAATTAATGTCGAAAGCATCACATGCACCAAATTCACTTCAATATGCAAAGTCAACATTTCCAGTCAATTTTGGAGAAAATGTCATCAAAAGATTATTCAATTATTGAAAATTTTCAACAATGAGAATTAAGAAATTTGGAATGGATTTCATGAAGATGATGAATACTAATTCCACATGCAAGTCACTCTAAAAAAACCTAATATAAAATCACAGTAAGGATTTGCAACAAAACATTACAAATAGGACAAAAAAATTAGCAAAAATGGGAAGGAGACCCATTGATAAATCGTCCCAAGAAAATTGCACAATGTGCACAATATCACAGGGAACAAAGTTCATTAAGAAATTTATTTGAAACGATCCACATAGGCATTTATAAAAATTCAATGAAGTTCAACTTCACATCAGAAATTTCACAAAATAATAGGGTAACGTGCCATTGCAACTTAAATTTGACCTAGTAAACAAGGTCTGAAAAATGTAAAACCACAACGTAGTAAAAAAAGTAATGAATAAAGTTCATTAAGGATCCGACTTTAAAATCTCTAACAAAAAAATCACACAAAAATAGCAAAAATCTAACTAAATAGGGGTAAAACAGGAGTTCCGAGTTTTAGCTAAGTCGGATTTCTAACCTAAATTAGAAAAAAAAATGAAAAAGGGGACAAATGGTGAGCAAATCACACAAAATCAGTGGCATTTGAAAGATCCGGACGAATTCATGACTTCTTAGAAGGTTCGAATCTAATCGAGATTAAATTAACATTTGAAAATCAATGCTCGTGAAAGCATGCAAATGGGCCATTTACAAAACAGAACATGGTAAATGTTTAATAGTTCAAAAGACCATTGAACAATGTGTGAATGGTATGAAACTCGCATATGATGAAGGATTGGATGCAAAAATGATTTGAATAAAATATTTTATCCTAATTCGAGATGCAAAAGAATCGCACCATCCATCAATATTGTAAAATGACCTAGAACTAGGAATGACGTGTTCAATGAATTTCAAATGCCATTGGCCTAATTAACGCATGTTTTTTACATACCAAATGAATTCAATTATGACATGCCATATATAAACGCGACATTTGTAATACACACTTCAAATGTCAATAAGGCATTGATGCATGATTTGGTCTTTAAGAAACCCAAACAAATGTATTTATGTAGGCTCATGATAAGCCCCTAATCTAAGACAACCATCACAAAACATGCTTAATCTCGACAATCTAATGATGTGTAAAAATCTCACAAAAAATTCTACATGTGGAATGCAACGTAATGAACATTTTTCGTGATGGACATCTAGATTCAATTTTAATCACACAATCCTATATGAAAATAACAATACAAAGGCATATCATGAGATGCACTAATTACAGCAGTACTTAAACATATTTGTGCATGCAATTGACATACCAAACGATGACCAAATCATGTGAGTCATACCTCTTTAGAACACACATGACATGTATTACAAGTCTCATGAAGGACATGAAGTCCAATGGACTTATCTACAATCTCAATTTCATACGAATGCAATTCGGACCTAGTGTATGGCAGATAGACCTAGGTTCGGTTTTTGATATTTTGCTGAATCAAAACATCTTTAAAAATTCTGGAAAAAATATATGTTGTAAATGAAACAATCTCGTACAAATTTTGTGAAGGAAGTTTTTGCGGATTCTACACACAAAAATCGGAATGAAAATGATTATAAAAAAAAAAAATCGGAACAAAGTCAGAACTTCAAATCGACCTATAACTACTTAGAATCGACTGACTTCAAATGTATTTTTCAATAACCAATCAACGTCCGTTTGGGACATGCGACCTATCAAATCGAAGCTCTTAAAGTCTATTTTCTAAACTAGAAGGGCTTGAAGTCAGAAAACCTAATCCAGTACCTCGTTTTAACCAAAACAATAATTGATATTTTCATTTTCCTATAATATTTCTCAAAAATTCTCCAGGGCAAAGAAAGTTTTGAGTGGCCGATCCATCGGAACGTGGGCCGATACGACGGTGACGCGCATACTCCGGCAAGTTGTCTTGTACCCGCTATTTCATAAAACCTTCATCTTCATGGTAATTCACCTCCTTTAATTCCGCATTTCACGTTACCCCGTTGATGCCCACGGTCGTCCCTAACTGGGTTTCTCTATGTCCGTTTTAGCGGTTGAACGATGCCTGAGTGGTGGATATGACTGCGATAGAAGTACGGAGTTTTTGGCTTAGTTGCACGGAAGGTGTTTTTTAAAATGTCCCAGCCAACCCAGAACCAACGGGAATATTTGCGGTCCTTCCATTAGAGTGGATTACCCATGTGTAAATGCACGAGAGACGTTGGCATTCGTAGATATACATCTTTTCTTTCTCCCAAAATTCATCTTTTCACTGAGTGAGCTGAATGCTAGGACGTCCAGACCGTCTCTACAAGGCACTACTTCCGGCCCTTCATTTTGACTTTTAAAATTATATCATAACCTTGCGAGTTTTGAAGATAAACTTCTGTGATTTTCTGGTGAATTTAGGGATTATTACATACTTTCTGATTGTAAGCACGCTTATTGTCTTATTCGAATCTGCATGTATTTTCAAAAAATAAGGATATATATGTATAGATATTATGAAGTATATAATACTGTGTTAGCAGAGGAACGAGCACGGTTCCCTTCTATATTATGATGAGTGGTTTGGTGGTTCCCTTGTTCTTCTACGTAGCATCTATAGCAGGGCTTTATGTGAAGAGTATATAGTACGGATTCAGATAAGGACCTTGGTTACAAGCCCCCTTATGTTATTGTTTTTTAAAGTGCTAAAAATGTCTGTTCTAGTTAACGGTATTCATGTTCAAGCGTCTAACATTCACAAAATGAGACTGTTACTGTGATTGTGGACGAAGATGCAAATTGAACGTGGCCATTTGGGTTTATAATGATAGACGACAAAGATGATATCCCTCTGGTTGAAATTATATATGTCTAAGGCAGCTGATTATCTGAGTTTGAGTTGAGACTGAAAGAAGCCTGTTTGCAGCAAGAAATAGTTTTTTGTTCTGTTCTTCTAGAACCAAAACTCATCTACATTGCATAAACTCCCTAGTTGGTGCTTATGACAAGTTCATTCCAAAGTAAGCATTATAGGGTTGCCTTCATAATGTAGTTGTCTTTTAACTTCTTGGTCATATAGTTTCAGTCACTGTGTATCTTCTCTTTTTCAGGTTACACCAGTGTGCCCTCTATCAAAGACATAGTACCTGCAGCACAGAACAACATAACCACACAATTCATTCTATTGGACAAAGGCGGGGTTGCCACAGAAGGACAGAACTAGACATGCTTGGCACTTGTGGCAGATGAGACTGTGGCTGTGCATTTTCAGTTCCTGGGGTGAGGATTGCAACCTGTTCAAGCCCGGGGATATTATCCGTTTGACCTAAGGGATTTTCTGTTACAACAGGAACCATCTTCTGTTGAGAGCAGGGAAGAGAGGGAGCATCGAGAAGGTGGGTGAATTCACCATGACTTTTGTCGAGACTTCCAACATAAGCGAGATGCAGTGGGTTCCCGATCCAATCAATTCTAAAAAGTATGTATAGGAACCTGTTATATCTCCTTACTCACGTATTTTCCCTCCGATGCTTTGATGGTGAATTTGTTTTGTATGCTGCTATTACTGGTTGCAACATATAGAAAAGAATATGTGTGGTGTAGAGTTTTTTTACCTTGACCAAGAGCAAAAGAAGCTTGCTTTTAGGTTTGTTTTTGTTTCGGAAAAGCGCTCAATTTACGTTGGAGTTTTTTTTTCCTGCAAGTTTGTGAAGGTCATTATATTGATTTCATGACTGTTGAGAAGCCTTTCATCACTGCTTGTATAACCTTGCATTTGAAGGATCCTACTATTAAGAATGCCAAGTTGTGAAAAAAAACGAAAGCCTTTTTGTTTATAGTGGTGACTTCCATCCAGGTATAACCTAGTTCATCTGCCTTACTTTTCACGAGTCAAATATGTTGCACAGTAGGTGATGGATGCACTGAAATACAGGTAATGCGGGCTGGGATTATCTGTCTTATCTCTTGCAAGGAAAAGAAAATCCCAAACGTTGATTGTAGCCTAGTCCAACCTCGCAATGCATTTCAAAGCTTCATTGAGTTAAAGCATTCCGATGATTACGCCCATTTCATTGGCACAAACTTGCATGCTCCATCTCATAGCAAACTGGCTGGGACAGCAGGGTGGTATCGTAGGTACGCATTTGGCGGGTACTAACTTTCTGCTGGATAGAGTAGTGCAATAATATGGTCATGTCTTTGTGGGACACTTTGAAGTTTGGATTCCGATTGTCATCCGTTAAATGAAACTTCTCAATTCCAATGATTGAGTTCTGCTTGTTGACCAAAAGAATGAGTTTCGCTCCCATAGTTTTCTCTAAATATATATATATATATATATATATATATATATATATATATATATTGTTCAGGACAATTACTAAGTATAAGTGGCATCATGACGACAATTTGATATATTTTACTGTTCCATTAATTAATTACTAATTGTTAACATTTTCTTATTACAAACTCTATGGTAAAATTACCATCCATCAATGCAGATTACTAATTATAAGTGCAATCGAGTTACCGCTATAAACATATTACGCCTATGAAATCAAATTACTACTAATGGTTGCAACCGACCTCAGGACTATTTGAAGTGCATTACAATATTTTGGTGGAATTAGAGACATTTTCTTCAACTATGGGCCGATCCCATTAATGCATGTAATAGTATCTTCGACTATCCTATTGATTGTTTCATCCAATTATTTTCTTAAAGATCACATGGATCATTTCAAGATGCTTAGCTCTAGGGCTATGTTTGGGAGCAAGGGTGAAGAAAATTGGGAAGGAAAATACACCGAATTTGTAATTTCCCTCGCTCCTAATCAAGAAGTTTTAACACTTTTCTGTCCCTTGACAAAAAAAAAAAAAAAATCTTACTTTAAATTTGTCAGAATAACCAACAATTGAGGAGCAAGACGGGGAGAAGAAAAAGGAGAACAACTACCAACTGATTTAATCCTGCAACGCAAGCTCAAGCAACAGTAATAATGATACACAAATGGACAAAGCCTTAAATGCTTTGTGGGAGTTGTTGGCTCTTGTAAGAATCTGACAAATCTGTGCCACTCAAAATTTCCGATGATCCAAACTAAATTTCACAAAAGATATGATTTTAGAATTAAATAATCAAAAATCAAAGAAATATTTACATTACATTAGTAAATGCCACCGGCACGACTAACCCTGTATTCAGCTTTATCTTCCTCGTCTCTTACGAAGACCTAATATACATGTACATGTAGTAATCTCAATGCGGGAGGGAAAAAAAGAGGGTGGGGAAGAAAAGAGAGACTCTCACAAATAACTGGTAAAATTTGCTACCTCTCAAACTATGTATACACCTATGCAACAAACAAGCCCAACTATCATATTCCACAGTAGACAACTACACCGCGTGCTCTCGGGTGGCGAATGGTCTGCGTGACCATGACGAGCTATAAATTAAGCCCGCCAATCCAGGAACGAAGATTCAGCGTCTCCACACTATTTGGTCGAACTCAGATATATGCAAGGGAGCTACGGTCTAGGTCGGGCTTTGGGCGACCCCTGGTAGGTGTCGGTGGTCTTTGAATGTTGAGCTTCCTATGCCACCATGCATACAGATTATCTTTTTCTCTATGAGAGAGCAAGCGGAAGATAGTTGAAAAGTTGATAACGTTCCTTGGAAAAGAGAACAAATAACTGAACACCTGCACTCACCCTTCGCTCAATGCTTCCAAGACGAAAACCGAAAAATGCATTTATGTCAGCTGCCTCGTGGTTTCCTCGTATTAAGTGAACATTTTCTGGGTATTCAATCTACAAAAAGGTAACCACGGCCCAGTTGGTAAAACAACATAAACATTGCATTGCATTTGCATATATAATCATCTCTTTCATAGCAGAAACGAGCCTTAAGAGCAAGAAGCAAAGTTATAGTCTCCAAACTGTTCTGTCCCCGATCAATGTAATCTCCCAAAAACAAATACTCAATATAGCTGTGTCAATGTATAGACATTTAAGTTTCATTTTCACATAACCCAAAAAAAAAAAAAAATACAATACAATACTGGGAAAACTTCCTCCCCAGAAGAATCAATTCACTAAATTTTACCATTATCAGAGATTCAGAATATGTGTGGCCCTTTAAGCAACATGAACAAAAGTCACCACCATAAAGTGCACCTCACAATAGTAGGGAATGCCAGGTTCCACATTTCCAAGCTGTCCTTTGAACAAACCGAAATCATAACAGTAGTCTACGGTTTAAACTTTTGATAGAATTTCTGAACAAAACTTATACATAATCACCTTAACGTTGTCAAACTTCGAGCAAAGTATATTATGACTATGATGTAGCCACCATCAGCTCCAGTGCCTATTGCAGTTATCAATTCGGTACTGTTTTTAAACTTAGGACACTTGGATTTTCTCTCCTGTTGTCATGCTGTTTCTCAGCAAAGACCGGCATGCATAGGACATTTACTACAAGTATAGAACTTAGAAGAAATGATTAAAACCATATCGACATATATTATATCTCCTGCAGTGGAAGGAAAACCATATTCATCGAACAAACGCATGAGATCGCCAAATTGACCATCTAGGTCACCGAATTCTTTAACTGGAGCTTTTAACTGAAGAACTATTGGCTCATGCATGAAAAGCTGTTCTGCAACATAACAGAGCTCCCCAACTTTGTAAGAATCCAGGAAAAACCTCCTATTAGCAGGAGCTTTCCAATTTCGAGGCTGAAGCAAAGTGGATATAATCTGAAAAGAGAAAAGAGGTAATTAAGCCTGGCAAAAGTTCGAATGAGGATGATGGTATTGACTTCTGTAACACTCACCTTCTTATGCAAGCCTTGAGGAGATTTCTGTCGGGTGAACTTTTTTGTAGGATATGACAGCTCATTATTCATCAGAACCATCCGTCTGCTCTCATTTTTTTCATGGATCCAGTGATAGCTGTCTTACCATTCCACCAAGGTTACCTACAGCCTCCTTAGCAACTACCACCTGTAGGACAACAATGTAAGCACGAAGAACAGAGACTAAAACACCCTTTGATGTGAGACCATGACATAAGTTCACAGACTTACAGCTCTAGGATGAAGACGATCGTCTCCCTTAGTGTCACTACCATCTGAAGCAGTTTCAGTTGCTAGAGAGTTTTCATCTGATACTGATGTTTCTTCCACAGGGACAGAAGATGTCGATTGAACAGCTTGCCAAACAGCATTAGCCGCCTCAGCTTCAGTAGTTGAAGCCTCCCTAAGTTTTTCCATCAAGTTTTTGTTCATGCTGGAACTATTATAGACACGTCATTAAGATACACGCAAACAAGATGCTAACTAAAATGTTTGAGCGTGTCTGCGTGCCAACAAGTGCCTGTAGGCACGCAGCCTAGTGGCCAGAAAAGGAGGGAAGCAGAGAGGGACACGGATTGGGGGCGAAAAGAAACAATAGTATGTCACTGCAGGCACAACAAATTCCAGACTTGTACTTGAGAAAAGGAAGGACAGGAGAGATGGGGAAGAAAGTATAATACCCCATGCCACCAGATGAATTATCAAGTGCACTATTTGAAGTTGGAGATGTTGCAGGAACAGCTCTAGACGCATTTAATTTTGGACCATTGACAAGTGAGGCTCTCTCCGATGTTAACATGGGAGAATCGCTATCCAACTGGAACAGCGAATTTTCGATGACCAAACGATCATCAAGCAGCATATCTGCACTGAATAATTCGAAGTATATTAAGTGAACAAATGGATGACCAGATGAGAAGGCCAAATGAGAAGAACATAGGTCATGCAATCGCTGGAAAAACCTTCTGAACTAAACAAACAATTAGATGGACAAACAATGCTCATATGGAGAGAGAGGCATTTTATTGCTGTGTTGTTTGGGCTTTGACAATATCCTTGTCAATATTAAATCCATGTGTGACAATTTGTGTTGAGTAGTTCTTGTTCATATAGAATTTCATTTAATTGGTGTGAGATATTTACGATAACGTTGTCATTGATAAGATGTAGCTTAAAGTTCCATATACTATGTATCGACACTATTTATGTGAAATTTTTCTAGGTCTAGGTTGAGCTGGCTTGAACCTCTCGTGAGCAAGGTTGGTCTACACAACACAAATAAAGGAAGTGTTGACGCCTAAAATTTCCTTTTAATTAATTAGGTTTTACTTTATTTTATTTTATTTTATCTTTTTCGGATAATAAGTAAACAAATAACAAAAAAAACAGAAAAACCAGAAAAAGCCCCTCCTCTGGGCCTCCTCGGCCCATTTCTACCTCAGCCCGGCCAAGCCGAGTCTTCTTCTTCCTCGCGACGTTGCAGCACACGCGCCGGAGGCGCGACGCCGGAGCGGAGGGGAGGAGCAGCGACAATGCACGTGGAGCAGCTGTAACCGGACGACGATGGGACGTGGAGTAGGGGAGTAGCTGGCGTCGGATGGGATGCCGGTTCGGCCAGCGAGGGCCACAGCAGTCGACGGTCGAGCTCCGTCGACCGGCCACCCCTCGGCCTATAAATAGGCCCTCCATCCCCGACGAAAGAGACACACAGACGACGAAGAGGAGATCGCCGACGGTAAGCTTCGATAGCTTCCCTTGAGAGACTTCAAGGGAGGCCCGAAGACAAGCCGCCGGAGATCTTGAATCTAGCCGGAGAAGCGAGCACAGACACACACGGAGGAAGGAGAAAGGGAGAGGGATTGAGGTCGCGACCCTTGGACACCCCACTGAGAGACTTCAGGGGGGCCGAGGGCTCGCGGCTCCGGATCTGGGCTTCGCCGGAGTAGAGAGAGAGAGAGAGAGAGAGAGAGAGAGAAACGCAGGAGCGGAGGGGATTCGCGTGGGGTCTCACCGCGCCGTCGTCGAGCAGGTATCACACCGTCGCTGTTGCCCTCGCCATCTCCCTCTCCGTAAGTCCAGTCATCGTCGCCGTCGCCACCGTTTTCGTCATCGTCGCCGCTACACCTCTCCGGCGCCCCCAATTCGGAAACCCTAGGATTCCCAATTTTCCGGGTCGCGATCTCGGGTCGTCGGGTCGGACCCAGATTGGGAACCGGGTAGGGATTCCGCAAATTTTGGAGGCGGCGGGGAGTTGGGTCGCGATTCGGGTCGGATTCGGGTAGGGTTTTCGCAGGGGAGCCGGGTCGTGGAGTGGGTCGTCGGGTCGGGCTGGGTGTATCCAAACGCTCGGCCACGACGCCGTTTCATCCAAAAAAAAAAAAGGAAAAAGGAGAAAAATCCGAGTCGAGCCCGCAACGCTGGCCCGTCCGTGTTCGGGTCGCCGGCCCGGGTCGAATCCAGCCAGCAGACCCGACCCAGGCCGTTTTTTTAATTATTTTAATATTTTAAATAAATAATAAATAAATAATTTATTTTCCAAAAAAATCAAAAATAATTTATTTTCCAAAAATATTAAAAAATATTTTAATTTCAAAAAAACAAAAAAAAAATTAAAAATATTTAAAAATATTTTATTTTCCGAAAAATAAAAAAAAATTAAAAATATTCCATATTTTCCAAAAAATGCCAAAAATCCCAAAAAAAAAAGCCAAAAATTCATGAAAAAACCAAAAAATTCAGAAAAAGCCAAAAAGACTTGTATTTTTCCAAAAAATACCAAAAAAATCCAAAAAAAAAAATCCCTTTTATGTCCAAAAAAATTTGAAAATGACTCAAAAATGTTTTTCCTCCCAAAAATGCATGGAGAATCCCTTGAACATCCAAAAAAACCTCAAGGTTTAAACAAGATTAGGTACCGAAAGGGCATTAGTGATTAACTAGTGTAATAAAGTCCCCGATCATAATTTCTCTGGTTACGCAGGAGTGAGTATTTTTCTCGATACTTCGCTTGGGTTTCTAATCAACCCACCCCAAATCGATTAGTGGCGACTCCATTTTAAAAAATTGATTTACAGGTTAAAAACTTGGACCATTAAGTCATGAATTTGTGGACTTGGGAGAGTCCAAGCTTAATAAATTCAGCCAAGCCATTAGCCTCCTTAGGCGCTCGTACCCGATTGCGGGCGCCGAAAAAAAAGAGGTCGCGACAGCTTGGCGACTCCGCTGGGGACTTTGAGGACTTAGGCCATTTTATCTTTGTTTAAATGCTTTGCTAACTTGGATTTTTTTTCTTTTGTGCAAGGTAATAGCTAAAATTTTTATTCTATTAAAATAAAATGTTTTGTGATTATAAACTGTTGTGCATGCTTTACCGTTTTAAACACTACACATGACACACACAACCTGGCCGCCGGACCTGGGCCGCCATAGGATTTCTAGGATGGTGTTAAGAAAGATACGACCTCGAACGCGAGACTGCGATGTAGAGGTTGCCTTTCTTTTTCCCGAATTTCTTAGCCGAGGTTAGGAGGGTATGCTGCTAACGCGAGACTGCAATGGGCGGATATCCTTTTAATCTCACCAAACCTTCTCAGTTAAAAATCGAGCCGTACGTCCCATGCGCATGTCTTTGTGCTTGCCATTTTTTTTAAAAGTAAAGTAATTTCTTTACTTTTACTCAGTCTTTTTATTTGGCCCATGGCAATTTAGGATAAGCTTTTCAAGTCCCAGTCTATATGCGATGGGGAAAGACGATATCCAGTTCATTCCTACTCCTAAGGCAGAGCTCTTCAGATGGTGGGGTCAATTAGATCAGTTTGCCCAAGAGCGTGTGAAGGCCAAAGTCGGTTATCTCCTATCGTTGATCCAAATTACTGTTCGCCCTAAAGTCATACAAGCCATGGCACATTTCTAGTGCCCGAAGATGGTTACTTTTATGTTTGGTAGGTTTGAGCTAACCCAACCCTGGAGGAATACATCATCATCACTAGAATGCCTCTTGAGAAAAAGCTCATCAAACCATCAACAGGCATCATCCCGCTGCGTGGATTAGCGCGGCTTTTAAGAACTGAAGTCCATACTATGATACAAATTCTTGAAGATAACCATAATACATGCCCACTAGAATTTATGAATGCATGTTTGCTAAATTAGCCTATGACCCAAAAAAGTGAGATTTTCCTTCTGGCATTTTTCGGGCTCATCATCTTCCCCCATCAAAGAAATGCCATAAGTCCTAAGATGGCATGGATAGTTGATCAAATCTTGAGAGGGGGGAATTATGTCAACATGATTTTAACTGAAACATTCTTGTCTTTTAATCGTTTTAAAGACAACACGGAGAAAATCATGCGAGCCTCTCCTGAAATTTTACAAGTCTGGTTCTTTTCTCACCTAAGCGAATTTCGAGACTTCATACGATCATCTGAAACGAATGCTTTCAAAAACCCATTACAAAAATTTATGGTTTTAGGACCATACATTCCCAATCAAAGCTATTTAAATTGGGTAAGCTTCCTAAGAGACCCAGCTCTTGAGGCATTCCAATGGTGTGCTGGTTGGTTCCATGAAAAGAGAGCTCGCTTCGCTTACAAGCGCTGTCTCCCAATTCCGTTGCTCGGCCTCACCGGCGCCGTTCTCTATCACCCTTATCTGGTGGCACGACAATATGGAGCCCTTCAGGAGATCCCACCGCCTTTCAAGAGGATGATCTCTTCAGTTCTTTTCAACACAAGCCATGACTACGCATTCGAAATTTCTATCGCTCAAGAAACCTGGGACAAGTGCCATCGCAAAAGGATCGTGGTACCTGAAGGGCTTGAGGGAGAAGAAAAAGCCCACCACGCCTCCATGTCATGCATCCACAACCATCGTATCCCAACAAAATGGAAGCCATCAGTCCCTCACTCAATCAGCGAGAGCAACCAGCACGAGCAAGTAGAGCTCATGGAGAGGGATTTGGGAATGGACTGGATACACACCTCAGAGCCGGTCCAAGAAAGCAAGCATCTGCGCAAGCGCAAGACTCCCCATCGCATATAAATTGACAATCATGTGCCCCTTAGTGTTAATAGTGTGAAAGTTTTGTCCCATTGTTTAGGGACTTTTGTTTAATATCTAGTTTTAGATATTAGGAGTTGGCAGTCTACAAATCCTCTTTTGATAAATAAAAAAGCAGTTAGACCATTGCCATGGGTCAATCTTTGTTTACTTTCGTGCTCATTCATTTGTTTTCGCAACGAGTAGGTAATTATGAATCGCCGGCCACCAATAGCTCACGAATGGCCTCATGCACTAGGGCCCGATCAGAATGATGTACAAAATCGCCTCATTAACATTGAAGATGGCGTAAGACAGATGGCCATTGTTGTGACAGCCCGAATTTTCATAAATTGTTTTCGATTAAATAAATCAGGCCTTTCATCGAAACGCTAATAGTGCTATTCTCTGAGCTGATCACTCACGAGATAACTGGACTATCTGAGGAAACAAGTAAGGAATCTAAAGGCAATTGCACTTGAGAATTCGACCAAGAATCGACTGCTCAACCGTGTTGATCTGCAAGGGTCATTACGGCACCGTTAGAGATCGATCAGAAATCAAAGATAGGTCGATTCGACTGAGATATGTGATCAAATTGTGGGTGATTCCACTTGATTGAAAAATTCTCATCGGTCGGCACTAAATTGATTTTCTGTCGTTTTGGTACCCGGTGCCCGTAATTGAAACCTTGAGATTTTCACGACAACTGAGAGTTGCTAATGTGTCGAAGATGTACTTTGTGACTCGAGATAAATCGATCACGGGTCAATTGCACCAAAAATTCCTAAAAGTTATCCGGTAGACTAGGTCACGCTAAAAGCGCGCCGGATTGAAAATAACCGCAAATTTGAACCCGATTTCAGAAATTGAAAGTTCTGAGGTGTCACAAGCTATTTTAGGAACGTCGACTCACTCTCCGAGAAATTTTCAGAGATTCCGGGATTTTTGCGGAAAATTGATTCGGACGTTACGGAAAATCAGCGGAAATTCAGATGGGCTAAATCGATGGAAATTGGGACTTCTAAACTGAGCATGTGAGCGTCGGGGACTTACAGGAAATTGTTCGGGATTTTTCCTTGGCTAAATTGGACCTCGACTTAGAGAATTGGTGAAGAAATTGAATGGAGAGATTGAAGACTAAAGTGTGAAATTCGAATTATGCTTGGACAGCATTTTTTTGGCTTCATTTTGGATTAGTTTGTGAAAATTAAATTGGTAGAAAGTAATAGGGGACAAGGGAGTAAATGGAATGGCTAAGGTTTGTCAAAATTGGGCCCCCCCCTCTTAGCTTTCCTTGCACGACTCCTCGCCGACCTCTCCCTTCCGCAGCTCCTTTTCATTTCTTCCACCCATATCAGTTCGCAATTCCTCACCTGCAGCTCATGCTCCCCCACTCACACACGCCCAACATCCACCAAAATTCCTTCCATCTTTCCCCCACTCACGCCGGTCAACAATCAAGTCTTTCCCAACTCTTTTGTTGACCGAAGCCCCTCGCGTGAAGCCATCTGTGCAGCGGCCGTTTGTGTGTCCATTTCCAAGCGTGGTCTTCTCCAATAGTTCGAGGACACCCCCCACGAAGAAGCAAAACCCACGAAGCCACCGAAGCAGGCCATCCCCTTCGGTCAGTCTGCAGCAAACGAAGACCAGCAACGTCCACCGAAGCGTGAGCTGCCCACGTGAAGAAGCGGTTGCTTCAGCGTGCCTCATATCTTCATCTTCGCTGCTCCAGCACCTTCGCCACCTCCACGCTGGAACGTCCCCAGCCAACTCGTGGACTTCGCAGCTTCCATCTTCTTGTTCGTGATTCCAGCGAAGCCGAAGCAGTCCCACTTCCACACTTGTGAGATCCTCCGAAGCAGCTCCTGTCCGCGTGGTCACTCTTCTTCAGCTCGTGGACCGGCCGCCTCTCTCGCTTGCGGTCAACAGACCAATGAGGAGCCCACGTGTTTCTTCCTTCGGCCCGAGTGCAGTCAAGCCCAGCCGTGGGATTCAGCTTTAGCCAGCCCATGAATGTTCAGCTCACTTGAAGTCAGGCCCAAATTTGCAGCAGTCCAGCCCACACAGAATTCCAGTCCATCTCAGCCCAGTTTGCAATTGTTTCAGCAGGCCTAGCCCAATTGGGTCCAGCCCAAAATCAAGAATAAATCTTAGCTTGGGCTGAGATTTATTAGCCCGTTTTAGGCCCGGCCCAAGTTTGCCGACGCCGCCGAAAATTTAGATTTCGGCCGCCGTCGCGTCGTCGTCGCGGTGAACCGGTTTTCGCGATACACCGGTGAGTTTATACTCTAAACTCTGCTTAGTAGGTTAATGACGTTTAAGGGGTGTTAGATTTATTTTATTAGGAATTAGGTGGTTAGTTAGATTAAATTAGAAATTGAATTATTTAATTAAGCATGTTAGGTGGTTAGCATGGTTTAGCTAAGGCCTAAATAAATTGTACTATTTATCTAGAAGGGTTCGGGAATTTCTCCGAGTCCGTATTGGTTATTAATTTAATGATTTTGGCCTAGTTTAGTATTTTTAGAATTTAAATTGATTTATTTAATTAATTTCAGTAATTATTTAATTATTAATTATTTTTCCGGAAATTTGGCCGGGATAGCCGATGACCGGAATTTCGTGCTGATTTCAATGGTGTGGTTAATTTCTGCAATTGAGTGTTAAATTATGCAAATTGAGTGCTGATTGAATTTTGGTATTTAATTCCAAAAATTGTGAAATTCCGATATTTATTCAGAAAATCCTAGGTGTCGGGTTTTGACACCGAAAATGGTTTTTAGTACTATATGAAATAGTGGGATTTTAAAAAGGATGAATATCAATTTTTCTGGATCAAGTTGACCGTGTACCCACACACGAGTAATTTCATGTGAATTTCTAATACAAAGAAAAAGGCCAGGCTCACCATTTTAATTGAAGCATTTGAGTGCAATGCACGGTGTCCTGGGCCATATTTGAGTGATCGTGTGATGGTTATGAGAAATCGTCCCGGGCTATTGAGCTGGACGTTATCCCTATGTGGGATACCCCCTGGACAACGGGAAGCCGGTCGCAGTTGATTCTGGACCCTATGCTCCTTCGGGAAAGCCGTCTGATAAAGAGACGTTGCCGCGCTCCATGGGGGGAGGCGATGCCTGGCAATGCCAGAAGACCGCCGAACTGAGAGTAGGCCGTGCTATATGCCGAGATCAAAAATTAAGAACGCATGATTAATTGAGTGTGGCGTTTCAATTACTGGAGCTTATTTGTTGCTCATGCTCTCGTGTTGTCTATGAGATAAATTGTACTGACTTGCAGGGTGGATCTGAGACGAGGTAAGTCTCCTTGATTGTGTGATTGCGTGCTTAGGACGCTTCTTGGCGTATTTCCCTCCTAATTGGGGTTTAGAGCTTAGACTCGCTGAGATGATATCTCACCCCGTTGTGGGACAACATTTTCAGGGTCGTCGAGTGGAGGACCGGGAGCTGAGAGGAGGTGATTGGAAGCGTAGGTCAGTTAGGACCGCTTCTTTTTGGAAGGCCAGTCTTTTGTAGTCTTTTGGCCACAGACTTGTGTTCATGACTCAGTGTATATATAAAAGCATGTTTGTGTGTGAATCTATTATCCTGCCTTTCTATCCCGAGATGATTACTGTCAGGGGATTTCTTTTCGCTTCCGCATGTGCAATAAAATGGAAAGGGTCGACGACTCGTCCTGGGAAGTCGCAAATTTTTATCGACCATATAGGGATGGGCACGTGCTCGGGGTCCGGGGCGTGACAATTGTCCTTCAACAACTCTCAAGACAAATGAAATCCACTCAAGCTGAGCCCAACTCTATAGTTACCTCAAACACCATCATGATACCTACAAATTTGCCAGAAAATAGCCAGTACCATAGACAGTTTGAAAGGATCATGAAAAAGTTAAGCCAGCTGCAAGAGCAGGATCCCATGGACCTGTCTAATTACGCCGGCATTGAGATCCCCGAAAAACTCAAAGCACCTGAATGTGAAAGGTATGTTAATACCTCCCACCCAGAGACCTACTTACAGGCCTGCTTGGTCCGAAGGATGATTCAATCGTATCGATCGAGCTTGACTAGTCTTGCCTTGCGATGGTACATTGTCAGGAAAATTAGTCCCCTTAAAACCTGGAGGGAACTAATTCATGTTTTTCACCAAGAGTATAATATTGACATCACCCCTGACATCACCTTGCCCTACAAAGAGCCGATGATCACGAAGCATGAGGAACTGTTAGTCGCTGAGATAGGAGAGGAACATGTCAATGAAGCCTTGCATAATAAATGGGCAGCTGAACAACACCCTGTTACTGGAAAATTTCCCACTAGGAAAGGCAAGGAGCCTTTGCACGAGATCAAAGACACAGAGCCTATTCAAGACCGGGGCACGACTAGACAACTCTCCAAGCTTACTCCAAGAGCTAGGGTCCAAAGAATACCGACCCCTATCAACCTGGAAAGTGAATCAGACAGTGAAACTCTAATGTCTCTCACTTCCCTTGACAGAATCGAGCTGGCAAAACGAAGGGCCTTACTAAAAAAGTCTAGACCAAAAGCCAAGAAAAGAAAGCCTAAGCAGATCAATGCAGCATCTGCTAACGAGCCACTGCACCAAAGCTTCGAGCATTCCCAAGAATACGGCTTTGAAGGCTACCATCCCATAGAGTACAACCCTGAAGACTTCCCGGCTCCAGAATACAATCCCAAGGACTTCCAGCATTATTTCGACAATGAAACTGACGATTCATCGTATAAGTGTTTCCTACTCTCATCCGGGGATGAAGGCCCGTTAGAAGAGGAAGCATACATCTTTATCCGCTACGATCCTAACAAGTACTAAGCTTGTCCTCTGACCATGAGGATAGCTTCAATACTTCATCCTCATTCGGAAATTTTGACCAAGAAGAAAGCAATGGGGTAATCTCGGTAGAATCCAATTTCCCTGAAACAGAAAAATTCACCACTACAACAGATATGCAGTGGGAAAACCGGTGGCCTAACCAAGATACCCTAGGCTCGTCTTGCCCTCATAGGATCATGACCCCCATAGAAATGTGGATACCCAATCTCCGCAAGTATAATGGCACGACTTGCCCCGTGGCCTACTTGCAGTACCTCCATGCTGAAATGAGTCGGTACTATGGCCCGATGTCATTCACAACTTAGGCCTTCCAAGAAAGTCTTACAGGGTCTGCATTGCAATGGTTCGTCACAGCAGATATCAGCCTCATGAGAGATTGGAATGAGCTGTCTTCCACATTTCTGGATCAGTACCAACACCAGATTGGAGCTGAACTGTCTTGCGAGAACTTGGTTCACTTTAGAAGAAGACCAATGGAGGATTTCCGAGCATATGTAAGGAGGTGGGAGGCTTTTATGATGCAAACTTACCCTCAACTAGCCGAAGAAGACATGATAAAGTTGTTCATAGGGGCTTTACCTCGCAAGCATCGTTGTTGGTTGCATGGGTTGCACTTCCATAGCTTCAATGAAGTGGTCCTCTCATGCGAATACTTCGAGTCTACTGGAGGTGAGGAACTCGAAGGTGCTTGATTTCGAAACCAACACTATCAAAGCACTCCTTTACACAAGAGTTTTCATGGGTTTTACTTGTTTTTATAATTTCATGTTTCTTATCTTGTCTAGTGTGCTACTGTTGTATTTTCCATTCCAAGTACTCTATTGTACAGTTCTAATATTTTGTTTTGAGAGCATGAGGCAGTACTCCAAACCTGCCCAGTGATGCTATCCAACCATGAAAAGAAAATATCATCCAATGAGAATACTGAGGGCTGGGCTTCCTCATGCTTTTTTCTCCCCCAAAGACGTATTTTGAAAATAAAAAATATTTCATCACTCAAAAGCTTTTGTCAAAACAAGATGATAAATTTAAGCACGTTTGTCTTTCTAACCCTCTCACTTTATGTTTCAGAACATCATCCCCTTTGATTTAGTGTGACAAAAGGTATTTGAAACTAGCACATCGTGTGAACAAACCAAATTCAAAAGCACCCTTCCAAGAAAGCGGGGGCAAACAGAAAGGATCACGTTTCAAAATGGTAAGTCCTATTCCCTAAACATAATGTCAAAAATGACATCCTCTCTTTTCCATCTACAGGAGACGAAGGATGGGACGTAATAGGCACAGGCATATTATCAAACTTGAAGCATGCATAGCATGATAGCTCAAGGCAAGATGTCGCGAGTTCATTGACGGGACTTCCAGCTTCAACGAGCCAAGAAGCACAAAGAAGAAATTTCTTCTCTTCCTTTAAAGTGATTACTGTCAACAGGGAGAAAATCTAGACAGTCAAAGCAATCTATAGCCCCACACCTTGGACAATGACTTTGGAATCTAGAAACTTCACTCCAGACGCATATTCTTCCAAGGAGTAATTGCCATCAGAAAGCTTGAGATTTTTTATCTCAGATTCCATAGAAGCTTGAGGTACATGACTTTTGCCCAATGATGCTATAGTTAAAGACAAAAGGAGAAATTTCACAGAAGGAAGGCGTTGAAGATGAATCAACAACCAACAATCATGCATACATGGTCACAAAGGAGGAAGGCCAATTGAAGGAAATATTGAACTATGCCAAGACGAAGAGGTTGTCATTAGTATACAGAAATCCTTAGGAATCAACAAATACAAACTCTGGGGAAGGGTAATTTGGTATCGTTTCCAATACTCCCACTATCTGAACTCGCTTTTGATGTATTTTCCCTATTTGATAGGGAGCATCACAACTCAAGAACCAAACTCAATGGTTAGGTTTGGCAAATCAATATTGGCCAAGCTAGTACGTGGAAATGACCCACATTAAATTCACTTGGCTTCGTGTAAAAAGACATGTCATCTAGGAGCCAATTCAGAGAATAATTGACCTAACAAAGCAAGGGATATAGGACTTCGTGTCCCCCTCTCACTTCAGGTTCACCCAATCATCTGCAAACCAGTGAAGGGTAAAGTTGTATCACTTCCAATTATTCGACTCTTGAAAGAGTTCATGACTAACACATTCCCTCTTGTTTGTTGCAGGATCACTTGACTGTCAAAAGCAAGGATAACGAATCAATGAGAAGCATGTCTTGTTTGTTGCAGGATTACCTGACTATCAAAAACAAAGATAACAAATCAATGACAAGCATGACAAACTCTCCCAAGCAAAATGCCGTCTCAAGTATTGCCAAAGCAAATGACAGAGATCCTTCGGGCCTCAATTCACCTTTAATTTTGGCCCTATTGATTGATCTATTTTCATCTTCTCTTCTGCAGGGGCAAAAACAGAGATGCCCGATCAGATCCCCAACCCCGGCTGATCCTTCATGTGTCATATCCCTAATCAATAGGGATAACCATCGACACCCATTTGTGAATAACCTTTTTGATGTTCAAAATTTAACATATTTGGAAACACCATTATGTTAAAGTTGTCAATAAGGTCTTTTTTGAGTCAAAACCACTCATTTGTTTTGAGAGTACAAACTCCATCACATTTAAAATGCTGCATGCCTTTTCCAAATGGATTTTGCATGATGATTTTGTCTGTCTAAATCACTGGTTCTACAAGGATTATTAGAATAGACAGCTAAGTGAAGAATACAAGATTGATTGAGCATGCTGGATGAGGCGCGTCAGGATGATGAAAGGCAAGCCATATCCTACACACAGTCCCCCATCTATACACTTGTGAGATGAGTGCAGAAGATTCCATGGCTGCAGGGTAAAGAGTTCTCTCGCAAATGGTACGATAACCAAAATATTGAGAGGCATTCCATCGCTCACCCCATTGAGCCCCATACACTGGTGAAGCTTCTCTTATATCCCCATCAAGAACAACCCCTACATTGGGGCAGATTAGAGGCGAAGCAGCATCACAAGGTGAGAAGAGAGATAGAAATTTTCTTGCTCGCACTTGCATCAATCTTCAGGTGTCTTTATCGCATATGAACACTCGCGTTAATTTAAGTGCCCTAGAATGACGAAGAGCAATTCTTTCTCTACACACTTGTATTCATTGTACCGCCCAAGTGAGTCTGTAATTTTACCCTCACATTGAGACAAAGCATAAGTCATTACCATAGCCTAGAGCACCGGCTGAAGATAAACACTCAAGAGTCTAATAACGGTGCTTCGACTGAACTTGCCTAGGCCAGTTCCTCCGACAACAAGAAAAAGCAGGGCATAAAAAAGCAGTGTACCTGGTAAAAGCAAGGTCAATGCCCATGAATGAAGAACTGGAATAAAAATAGGGGCATGAAAAAATAGTGTGCCTGGTAAAAGCAAGGCCAATGCCCCCCAGTCAAAAATACAGCCAAGAAAAAGTTGATATTGTGGTCCATAAAACCTCAATCTAACGGTGAGAAGAAAGACTAGTGACAAATGCCGAGACAGTCACGCACTCTCACCCTCTTACATGTGAGCCAAGTCTACATTACATTCCCATTGTAAAAGTCTCTTCAGACTAGGGGCACTTCAATTAACGTAGGATTTCATGCGTATATAAGCATCGCTCGAAGAAGTACGAGCAAGATTACTCTATCTCTCTTCGCAGGATTCTTGACTTGCAAACTTGGAGATGATCGTGCGACGCTTCGTTCATGAGCCTTGACCTCGACGGTTCCATTTGATGAGCCGTTGACCAAGTCTTCATCACAATTTCAACAAAGACCTCTCACATTGGTAAAGTCGTACCACTTGCGAGAATACTCGGACCCCTGTTGACATGATGACAGTGAGATAGTGTGGTCCTTATGAATCATGCATCAATGGTCAGGATAGCCTTTTCCATGAGAGTGAGCGAAAAGTCATTTCAGACTGAAAGTCCCTCATCTGGCATGCTCAAGACATCTATATTCTAAATGAAGGTTGTCTTTCAAAATCTTCCCCGGTGGAAATCAGATGATGCAAAATTGACAAAATTATCATGCATGAATCTCATTTGAACTCATGAATTTACAGCATAGACAATCATGTGTGCATATTGTGCAAATAGCAAACATACTCTTAGAGATCAGAGATATTGCCAGGTAAGCATATCTTTATCCCAATTTGTCTTAAAGTGCCTACCATTGTCCAGGTACTCTCTTCTTGACACTCGACCTATTCGAGTCGTCCCTTGAGTTTGGATGCTTGCAACTGTCTAGGTATCCCTATTGTCTTTGAGTATCTGCCACCGTTCGGATACTCCCTTTTCCTGACACTCGACCTGTTCGAGTTGTCCCCAGAGTATTGATACTTGTGACTGACCAAGTATCTCTTGGAATACCTACTGCTGTCTAGGTATCCCCATATCGTCAAGTACCCACCGTTGTCCAGGTACTTCCCTTTCATGACACTCAACCTGCCCGAGTTGTCCCCAAATAATATAGCAGCTGTTCAAGCATTCCATTGCTTTGCTTGGCACCGCCGTCCAGGTATGCTTTCTAGCACTTGGACCAGCCTGAGTGGTCCCAGATCATATCATTAAATACTTATGTTCATCCAAATATTCCAGTACTTTGTACACCTGTAGCTACCCAAGTGTTCCAGCCCTTTTGAGTGCCTGCGGCCATCCAAGTAAGCCTTATGCTACATTCAAATTCTCGTTACCAGGAGATGAGAGACCTTCACGAATATGCGAGGCACGTCCTCGATATTCCCATTACCAGGAGGTGAGAGACTTTCACGAATATGCGGGACACGCTATCGATATTCCCATTACCAGGAGGTGAGAGACCTTCACGAATATGCGGGGCACGCCCTCGATATTCCCATTACCAGGAGGTGAGAGACCTTCACGAATATCCTAGGTACGCCCTCGATATTCCCAATTACCAGGAGGTGAGAGACCTTTACGAATACCCCAGGTACGTCCTCGATATTCCCCTTTACCAGGAGGTGAGAAACCTTCATGAATATGCGAGGCACGTCCTCAATATTCCCAATTACCAGGAGATGAGAGACCTTCATGAATATCTAAGGTACGTCCTCGATATTCCAACTACTAGGAGGTGAGAGACCTTCATGAATATTCGAGGTATGCCCTCGATATTCCCAATTATCAGGAGGTGAGAGACCTTCACGAATATCCCAGGTACATCCTCAATATTCCCATTTACCAGGAGGTGAGAGACCTTCACGAATATGCGGGGCACGCCCTCGATATTCTCATTACTAGGAGGTGAGAGACCTTCACAAATATCTCAGGTACGCCCTCAATATTCCCAATTACTAGGAGGTGAGAGACCTTCACGAATATCTCAGGTACGCCCTCAATATTTCCAATTACCAGGAGGTGAGAGACCTTCACGAATATCTCAGGTACGCCCTCGATATTTCAATTACTAGGAGGTGAGAAACCTTCACGAATATCTCAGGTATGCCCTCGATATTCCCAATTACCAGGAGGTGAGAGACCTTCACGAATATCTCAGATACGCTCTCGATATTCCCATTTACCAGGAGGTGAGAGACCTTCATGAATATGCGAGGCACGTCCTTAATATTCCCAATTACCAGGAGGTGAGAGACCTTCATGAATATCCAAGGTACATCCTCGATATTCCAACTACCAGGAGGTGAGAGACCTTCACGAATATCCAAGGTATGTTCTCAATATTTCCAATTATCAAGTACCCCTTCGATACTTGTGAATGTCCAAGTATCCCCCGAGAATTCATACTCGTGATCATCCAAGTACCCCTTCAATGCCTATGGTCAGCCAAATACCCATTTTGACGCCTGCAAAGGCTTAAATACCCTTCAGGATAGTACTTGTGAATATCCAGGTACTCATTGATATACCTGTGAATGTTCAGGTATCTTCTAGAATCGATGTCCTGAGAAAGGTCGGCGCATCCTCCCGAGAAAGGTTGGGTTCCAACTGGTGTCTTCAACAGAAGTCAGACACCCCACAAATCGATGCCCTGAGAAAGGTCGGCGCATCTCTCGAGAAAGGTCGGGTACCAACTGGTGTCTTCGATAGAAGTCAGACACCCAACAAATCGATGCCCTGATAAAGATCGGCGCATCTCCCGAGAAAGGTCGGGTACCAACCGGTGTCCTTGATTGAGGTCAGGCACCCCCAACAAACAGATGCCCTACGAAAGGTCGGCGCATCTCCCGTCAAGGCGACCGAAGAAAGGTTCGGGTCCTAGACAAACAACTTATTGCTCTAACAGGCGACCGAAGAAAGGTTCGGGTCATGGAAAGGCAATTCCCCGTCAAGGCGATCGAAGAAAGATTCGGGTCCTAGACAAACCAACTTATTGCTCTAACAAGCGACCGAAGAAAGGTTCGGGTCTTGGAGGAGCAATTTCCTGTCAAGGCGACCGAAGAAAGGTTTGGGTCTTAGACAAATCATTGATTGTTTTAACAGGCGACCGAAGAATGGTTCGGGTCCTGGAGAAGCAATTTCCCATCACAGCGACCGAAGAATGGTTTGGGTCCGAGACAAACCACCGATTGCTCCAACAAGCGACCGAAGAATGGTTCGGGTCCTGGAGGAGCAATTTCCCGTTATGGCAACCAAAGAAAGGTTCGGGTCCTAAACAAATCATTGATTATTTTAATAGGTGATTGAAGAATGGTTCGGGTCCTGGAGAAGCAATTTCCCGTCACGGCGACCGAAGAATGGTTCGGGTCCGAGACAAACCACTGATAGCTCTAACAGGTGACCGAAGAATGGTTCGGGTCATGGAGGAGCAATTTCCCGTCAAGGCGACTGAAGAGAGGTTCGGGTCCTAGACAAATCATTGATTGTTTTAACGGGAGACCAAAGAATGGTTCGGGTCCTGGAGAAGCAATTGCCTGTCACGGCGACCGAAGAATGGTTCGAGTTCAAGACAAACCACTGATTGCTCCAACATGCGACCGAAGAATGGTTCGGGTCCTGGAGGAGCAATTTACCGTCAAGGTGACCGAAGAAAGGTTTGGGTCCTAGACAAATCATTTATTGTTTTAACAGGCGACAGAAGAATGGTTTGGGTCCTGGAGCAGCAATTTCCCATCACGGCGACCGAAGAATGGTTCGGGTCCGAGACAAACCACTGATTGCTCCAACAGGCAACCGAAGAATGATTCGGGTCCTGGAGGAGCAATTTCCCGTCAAGGCGACCGAAGAAAGGTTCGGGTCCTAGACAAATCATTGATTGTTTTAACAGGCGACTGAAGAATGGTTCGAGCCCTAGAAAAGCAACCTCTTCATATCACCAGGTAAGATGACGCCTTGATACTTGCCAAACTCGGGGTTCACACCCTATCTCACTCACTCCCGGTAAGTAACTACAGGTATCTTCTTATCTGTCTTAGTATATGTAATGTTATATTGCTCTTTTTGCATAGGATAATAGGTCCCAAGTAAAATATAATCTGTTACGCATGTATGGATAAAATTTAGGCATCAGTTTGTCTTTGAATGCAACCTCTGCAAGCTCACCTTCAAAGAGGGGCAGCTGTTGACGCCTAAAATTTCCTTTTAATTAATTAGGTTTTACTTTATTTTATTTTATTTTATTTTATCTTTTTTCGGATAATAAACAAAAAAATAACAAAAAAAAAACAGAAAAACCAGAAAAAGCCCCTCCTCTAGGCCTCCTTGGCCCATTTCTGCCTCAGCCCGGCCCAGCCGAGTCTTCTTCTTCCTCGCGACGTTGCAGCACACGCACCGGAGGCACGACGCCGGAGCGGAGGGGAGGAGCAGCGACGACGCACGTGGGGTAGCTGTAACCGAACGACGATGGGACATGGAGTAGGGGAGCAGCTGGCGTCAGATGGGATGCCGGTTCAGCCAGCGAGGGCCACAGCAGTCGACAATCGAGCTCCGTCGACCGACCACCCCTCGGCCTATAAATAGGCCCTCCATCCTCGACGAAGAGACACACAGACGGGGAAGAGGAGATCGCCAACGGTAAGCTTCGATAGCTTCCCCTGAGAGACTTCATGGGAGTCCCGAAGACGAGCCGCCGGAGATCTTGAATCTAGTCGGAGAAGCGAGCACAGACACACACGGAGGAAGGAGAAAGGGAGAGGGATTGAGGTCGCGACCCTTGGACACCCCATTGAGAGACTTCAGGGGGGCCGAGGGCTTGCGGCTCCGGATCTGGGCTTCGCCAGAGTAGAGAGAGAGAGAGAGAGAGAGAGAGAGAGAGAGAGAGAGAAACGCAGGAGCGGAGGGGATTCGCGTGGGGTCTCGCCGCGCCGTCGTCGAGCAGGTATCGCACCGTCGCCGTTGCCCTCGCCATCTCCCTCTCCGTAAGTCCAGTCACTGTCGTCGTTGCCCTCGCCATCTCCCTCTCCGTAAGTCCAGTCATCGCCGCCGTCGCAACCGTCTTCGTCATCGTCGCCGCTGCACCTCTTCGGCGCCCCCAATTCGAAAACCCTAGGGTTCCCGATTTTCCGAGTTGCGATCTCGGGTCGTCAGGTCGGACCCAGATCGGGAACCGGGTAGGGATTCTGCAAATTATGGAGGCGGCGGGGAGTTGGGTCGCGATTCGGGTAGGATCCGGGTAGGGTTTTCGCGGGATAGAGCCGGGTTGTGGAGTGGGTCGTCGGGTCAGGCCATGCGTATCCAAACGCTCGGCCACGACGTCGTTTCATCCAAAAAAAAAAAAGGAAAAAGGAGAAAAATCCTAGTTGAGCCCGCCGTGTTCGGGTCACCGGCTCGGGTCGGATCTAGCCCGCAGACCCGACCCAGGTCGTTTTTTTTTATAAATATTTTAATATTTTAAATAAATAATAAATAAATAATTTATTTTCCCAAAAAAAAATCAAAAATAATTTATTTTTGAAAAATATTAAAAAATAGTTTAATTTCAAAAAACAAAAAAATTATTAAAAATATTAAAATATATTTTGTTTTCATAAAATAAAAAAAATAAAAAATATTCAATATTTTCCAAAACATGCCAAAAATCCAAAAAAAAAAGCCAAAAATTCATGAAAAAACAAAAAAAAAATAGAAAATGCCAAAAAGACTTGTATGTTTCCATAAATACCAAAAATATCCAAAAATATCCCTTTTATGTCCAAAAAAATTTGAAAATGACTCAAAAATGTTTTTCCTCCCAAAAATGCATGGAGAATCCCTTGAACATCCAAAAAAACCTCAAGGTTTGAACAAGATTAGGTACCGAAAGGGTATTAGTGATTAACTAGTGTAATCAAGTCTCCGATCCTAATTTCTCTGGTTATGCAGGAGTGAGTATTTCTCCCGATACTTCGCTTAGGTTTCTAATCAACCCACCCCAAATCGATTAGTGGCGACTCCATTTTAAAAAATTGATTTACAGGTTAAAAACTTGGACCATTAAGTTGTGAATTGGTGGACTTGGGAGAGTCCGGGCTTAATAAATTCAGCCGAGCCATTAGCCTCCTTACGTGCTCGTACCCGATTGCGGGCGTCGAAAAAAAAGAGGTCGCAATAGGAAGTCTTATGGGCCTAGTCCCAAGAGAACCCTCCAATAGTTGAGTTGGTAAATGAGAAATAAAGTGATAAGGGTAAGAATTTTTGGAAAGAGTCTATCTTAGTGGAGGTACAAACATTTAGAGTGCCAAAACTTGGCACGGAAGGATACGTAGGGGGTGCATGACAACCAGTAATTTCTATTCCATAAAAAAATTTTATATTCCAGACCTGTTTCTGGAATGAAAATCTGTTTAATAAACTTATTCCATTTTTCTATTTCTGGAATAAAAAAATTTCTCATCGTTCGTCAACTGGTCCTTCATTCGTTGCCGCTGACCACTGTCCATCGGTCGCCCACTGCCCGCTGGCCATTGCCGCCGCCGCCACTGTCGCCACCAACCGCCGCCGCCATCGTCCGTCACCGCCATCCGCCAGTCCACCGTCGTCCAAAAGGAATAAATTTTGTGTCGTTATCAAATGAAATTCTATTTTTAGAATATAAATTTTGTATTGTTATCAAATGGTTATTTTTTCTTAGAAACTCTTCTAGAATAGAAATAGAAAAATTCATTTATGTTCTAGAAACTATTTCTGGAACATAATGGTTATCATGCGCGTCCTTAGGGTACGCATGATAAAATTTATACTTTTCTATTTCTCTGTTTCTCTGGTCCCCAGAACAAGTTTGGAATAGAAATCCGTTTGATAATGCAATTTGATTTTTCTATTTCTAAAATAGATTTCTATTCTAGAAATAGATTTGAAGACGAAATCAAAAGCTAAAATTTTTAACTTCTCAATTTCTGAAATAGAAATTGAGAAATCAATTTATGCTCCAGAAATTTTGTTATGCGCACCCTTAAGTGCCAAAAGTTTGGAAAATGACACTTAAGTGCCAAAATTGGAGCAAAATGGATCACTTAAATGCCACTTCGGCCAAAATACCAACATGGCAATTTTCCAGTGAAGAAAGTGCAAAACGACGCAATTTCGCATGCTGACGTGAATAAATAATACAAAAACGACATCGTTTTTATACTGACATCATAAAAAAATTAATATAAAAATTAATTAAATTTAATTTAAAACTAAACTTATTTAAAACATTGAAAAATAAAAATAAAAATATTAAAAAACTAAAAAAAAATTAAAAATAACATAAGAAGAAATGTGCAGGGAATTTGATTCCCAGATGTAAGCTCAAGACTAAGAAGATATTGCTCAAGGAAAGTGTAAAGCATGGAATTTGAAGTTCTCTTCAGAATGGCTATAATTTTTTCAGATGAATATTAAGAAATTGACTTGAAAGAGAGATTAGGTTTTGTCTAATAGGAGGAGCAGTGAAACCTAGGGAAGCCTTACCTAACCCAATGATTATCTTGAACTTCTCAATTGTAGGGGTCAACTCGTATTGGTTGCTTTTGGGGAAGGTACAACGGATCTGAAGGTTTGATGGTAGACTCGGTAGACCCGGATCTTGAAGATCTAGGAACTCCAGTGTACTCAGAGGAAGGCTCCAATGTGAGTGAGGAGGTGGAGGAAGAGGATATGTAGTTTTATAAACCCCCCCTGTTTGAGACATTGTTTTTATAGACTGGTTTTGTAATGACACGGCTTGATATGTGTGTGTGTGTCTATATATATAAGCGTGTTGTGATTTTCAGTTCGAAAAATTATGGCCCTACTTTTCTATCCCATCTTGTTGTTGTCTAGGGATTATTTATTTGCTTCTGCATGCGTATTAAAATGAATGAGTCAGTGATGCGTCTTGAGACATTGCTATTTAATCAACTAGGAGAGATGGGCATGCGCTTAGAGGATTGGGGTGTGACAAGTTGAACACAAAGGTGGAAGTCATAGGATTCCAAAAGTGTACCAATGCTTTCACCATTACTATTCCGGGTTCAACCTCCACTAAGATCGGGAGAAAACCAACGTGTTTCTCCACACAGCCTTGGTGCTTCAGATCGAGGTTATCTCATATAATCTTGAGGCTCCTCGGCACAAGAATAACGTCAATCTTGAACTTGTCCATCTAAACCTACACCTAAAGGGGCATTCAAGATTAAAGATGCATCGTTGTTGGAAATATGAAGTACGAATTTGAAATTCAAAAATTAGAATAATAACAACGATAAAACGGGAATGATGTCTTATCAACCAACACTATGGCAAGCACAAATCACACATCACATGAGGACTTGTGAGGTTTTGACACCTAAGGATGAGGATACTAAAAGCTCAAGGTCCTTATCTCAAAGGATAAAAGTAGTTTACTCACCGCTACTATCATTGATCAGTGCAACTTTTATCAATCAGGATGAGTGCATTAATGGAAGTATAGATTACCACAAGTGTTCACTCATGAATTCTACCCACAAACTTTGCTAAAGGTTTTTAATTGGGCAATCAAGATTTTAGACTGGTTGTGCGTGCAATATAGTGCTAAAGCTTGTAAACATGCATTTAAAGTTAAACATCCAACACCTCACTATAACCCATCATTCATTCATACATTCATTCATACATCATTTCACCACCTACAAGACAAGGAGTTTACACACTCTTCGCCCCTTATATCTCCCACTTACGAGACCATTTAACACAAGAAGGTTAGCAACTTACCTCATTTTTCACATGACTTTGACATGCAAATCATCCTACATAAAACATGTTGGTTAACAAGACAACTATTTTTAAATGACTTCAACTCCTCTTAACTAGTAACCAATCTCCAGTGGACCTCTCGCGCTCCCCAAATGAAGATAGAAATTGTCATGTTTAGGGATACTTAACCATAAACATTCCCTCACGGTTCACGTTTCAAAAAACGTCATCACATCGCCTTTCGAAATGAACCCATTGTACGTCCCCTCATACATGGTTGTGAGCTCTCCCAAGGTCGTACCTCATGGGATAATGAAAATGTGTCGTGATTTGTACCCACACGAGTGACACACCTTGAAAGAGAATGTCGAATATGGGTATCGAATTTCGGGTACCTTTACCACAATAGCCCTTCTGATAGTACTCGTTCGCCATGGATGGCACCACTTCATCCATTGGAAACTTTTCTCAATGGGTATGCTAAATTATGTTGAGTCTTGTTGAGACCCATACCCCTTTGACAGGTTCATTTATTAACTAGTTGTTTAAACAACCAAAAAAGACGGGAGTCGCCACTAGCCTCATTTTACTAGCCTCATTTTTGGGGGTCGACCAAAAAACCCAATCGAGGGTTGGGAGTTATCTCTCGATTTCTACGCAACTAGAAATCTAGGTTCATGGACTTAGGTTATGCTAATATTTCTATTAACGCCCTTTCATATCTAATGGTTTGTCTTGTTCTCTAAGGTGATCATGTCTATCTTTTTACTTTTTCCGATCAATGAGTCTAAACTAAGTGATCATGCATGGATGGTTGTTTTCATGTAATTCTATTTCTAAGAAAGAGAAACGAAAACACTCAATTGAAGCGAAACAATAAGTAAACACTCAAATAAACAGTTGTAGGAAAAATAATAAATCTAACACGCAAACCTAAATGGTAGAGAAAATGAAATGGGGGAAATAAAACCCGCACCTCATCGGGTGTTTATACAAATGAAGTGGCCCGAAACATGTATTAGGAAAATAGTACAAGAATATGGTCGAAATGAACATCGACCTTCCATCATCTTCATAACTTGATGATTTTCCACCTCCAAGGGCCTAATCTAATCCTGACTTAAATCTAGACTAGGTACATAAAACAGAAAATAAACAATTGTTCAAGGCAAAATCAATCACAACCATGAAACAAACAAAAAGAGTCAAGCAATCAAGAGAAGATTCAAAATCAATCAATTTGAGTCTCGGGGTCGGCCTTTACAATTCACATGTCGATCCCTCTAGACACCTACCCTAATTCATTTTTCATGATTTACATTCATTAGTGATCATTTGTGTTCTTGCATAACCATTAATGCTTATAAGTCCCTAAAACATGTTCTAGGTGAGCCCCAAAGTATATCCATGGAATCAAGCATTGTACCTGGGCATACATTTAGGATTCACATGCATTATGAGAAATAAACATGTAGGCAGGCCATCAAGCCTTATTTCTCAAACAATCAAACAATTTTCAGTGAGCCAACATTGGATAGGCATCAATCACAATCATAAGAATTTCTAACAAATGGAATGGTTTCATGCATGTATGATTTATGTGATGCTTCGAAGATTTGGATGTGTTTGAAATGTTGAGAAAGGAAAGCAAAACATTTAGACAAAGGAACATCTTGGCTATGGAACGCATTTAATTGCCAAGGCTAGTATGGGACGTATATCATACACTCACAAGTGTCGCTGGCATTTTAAATATGATCCAAATCTTGACAATTTCAATATCAAATCCAAAGTTTAATAGATTTTAAACAATTAATGTCGAAAGCATCACATGCACCAAATTCACTTCGATATGCAAAGTCAACATTTCCAGTCAATTTTGGAGAAAATGTCATCAAAAGATTATTCAATTATTGAAAATTTTCAACAATGAGGATTAAGGAATTTGGAATAAATTTCATGAAGATGATGAATACTAATTCCACATGCAAGTCACTCTAAAAAATCCTAATATAAAATCACAGCAAGGATTTGCGACAAAACATTACAAATAGGACAAAAAAAATTAGCAAAAATGGGAAGGAGACCCATTGATAAATCGTCCCAAGAAAATTGCACAATGTGCACAATATCACAGGGAACAAACTTCATTAAGAAATTTATTTGAAACGATCCACATAGGCATTTATAAAAATTCAATGAAGTTCAACTTCACATCAGAAATTTCACAAAATAATAGGGTTACGTGCCATTGCAACTTAAATTTGACCTAGTAAACAAGGTCTGAAAAATGTAAAACCACAACGTAGTAAAAAAAGTAATGAATAAAGTTAAGGATCTGACTTTAAAATCTCTAACAAAAAAATCACACAAAAATAGCAAAAATCTAACTAAATAGGGGTGAAACAGGAGTTTCGAGTTTTAGCTAAGTCGGATTTCTAACCTAAATTGGAAAAAAAATGAAAAAGGGGACAAATGGTGAGCAAATCACACAAAATCAGTGGCATTTGAAAGATCCGGACGAGTTCATGACTTCTTAGAAGGTTCGAATCTAATCGAGATTAAATTAACATTTGAAAATCAATGCTCGTGAAAGCATGCAAATCGGCCATTTACAAAACAGAACATGGTAAATGTTTAATAGTTCAAAAGACCATTGAACAATGTGTGAATGGTATGAAACTCGCATATGATGAAGGATTGGATGCGACAATGATTTGAATAAAATATTTAATCCTAATTCGAGATGCAAAAGAATCGCACCATCCATCAATATTGTAAAATGACCTAGAACTAGGAATGACGTGTTCAATGAATTTCAAATG
This sequence comes from Eucalyptus rudis, assembly GCA_019915205.1. Taxonomy (NCBI): domain Eukaryota; kingdom Viridiplantae; phylum Streptophyta; class Magnoliopsida; order Myrtales; family Myrtaceae; genus Eucalyptus; species Eucalyptus rudis. The sequence goes on along the minus strand of JAHMTN010000448.1, from coordinate 124,082 downwards.
CCATTGGGCGATGGCGTCGGCAAGGAAAAATGCTGATGAAGGGCGATATCAGTGGTCAACGACCGGCATGCAGAAGAGGGAGAGGGAATGAAAATGGTTGGAAAAAATTTGGGGAGAAAGAGAATTTTTTTTTTCTTGTGAGAGAAATTAGATATGCAAATGAGCCCCCTTTTGCATTTTGGAGGGAAAATGCCTTTTATACTAGGACCTAATTGGCGAATCTTGATCATCGGTTCAATTCAAGCGTCAAAATTTTGATTTAATGACCAAGTCAAATTGATTAAAGGCTAATCTCACTTAAGATGTGTCCTATGACTAATCAGATAGATTCAGTTAGCAAAAATCGGGGTTTAAAACGAGAATCGTAATTAGGGGCTAATTAGGGGCAAAATCGTAATTTCATAAAATTCAGAGGCTATTGCACAAAATCTTGAAAATGTAAGACATGGGAATAAAATACGCATGGCAAGGATCACGAAACCAACAACCGCGAATTAGAACTAGCTAGCAAGGGGCTGAACTAGCCTACCTCGTCAACGACTAGTCGAACCAGTTCATGTCGATTCTTGACCAGTTCTAACTAGTTCTTGTTGGTTCTTAACCAGGCAATTCTTGTAGGTCCAAAATTCATGCAATTTGGTCCTTTGAAGAGAAAACTTATCCAATTTGAAGAGAAATTATCTAATTCTAATCAAATGAAGCCTATTAAACCCCGTAAATACAATTTATGGGTTTTCTATTGACTTAACTAAATGATTACTATCAAAAATAGTGAACCTGGATCATGGGTATACATGATTGAACATTATAAGCTAAAATGGGCAATTTTGCAATCCTTCACTCAAAATCGCAAATTAATTGAAATTGAATTTAATATTGTGATAAACACATTCAACCAATTACTCATGCTTAGGATAACCTATTGTATTCAAATTGACTTTAAATTGAGTCCGCGAGACTTAGGCCAAAAATGAATCAAGGTCTAATATCGAAATTGGACCTTAATTGATGAAATTAAACTTTAATCTTGAATGGATCAACTTGAATTTCTTCAATTGAAATTCGATTGCTTCAAATTTCTTATATCCAAGAGAGCGAAATTCTTCAAATGGGGAAGTTCCCATGTGAATTTCTCAAAATGAACTTTGGATTTGGACTTTTTTTTTAAGAAAACAAGTGAATTACATTTTGTCTGTTCGCACCTCGTGAAGGATCAATTCCAACCACCTAATTATGGCTTAAAATGGCAATTCACCTTTCAACGTGATGATTCTCGAAATTGAGTGAACGAATGGATGAGAATTAGTCCATAGACCAAATGTCGTAACAGGAGCTAAACCTAATTGTGACTAAAATGAAAGTAATTTTTTTTTATCGATTTTGAACCTAAAATTGAAAATTTTGGAAAATAAGGTTCTTAATTGAATTTTATAAAATTTTCCACACTAAAGTCAAATTAACACTAAAACAAAGTGTTTTGCAGATTTTTAATTATTTTCAACTTTTTGGTCAAAGATTTAACTAAAAGTCAACCGTTTAGTTAAATTTTCCCAAAAGGTTGATTTTTGAGTCAAATCTTTGAAATTTTTTAACATTGAATTAACTAAAGTCAAATTAAAGCCATTTGACATCTTTTTGGCAAAAGACTAACTTTTGACTCGGGGTTAACTTTAGGGTTGACTTTTGTTCAAAGTTTTGACCAAAAAATCAATTGTTTGACTTTTTAGACTTTTCTCGAAAATGATTAGGAAATTGTTAAAAATGACAATGCAAAATAAAGAATGAAAAACAATGCTTTTTGGTCGAGAAATGGGCTCCATCATAATCGAAAGCCTTAATCCCAGTCTTTTTGTCGTGTCGACTAAAAATTAGATGTCAATAAATATATCCTCTTATCTTTTCAAAGACTAACCTCACTTAATTAGACATATCTATTACGAGAACGCAGCCGAATAATTGTTGTCAAATTGAATATAGTATATGAACTTGGATGGAAAAATACATGATTGGGGTTTTTTGTTTTATAACATAAAATGAACGTATATATTTAATTAAATATATATTTGTATATGTATATATATAGTTAAATATATATATGTGTGTGTGTGTGTGTGTATGTTTGATCTGATGTAAATGCATATTATATATATTGTTATGACATGGTGCATGTTTGCAAATGATACGGGCTCTAGCCATAGCCTATTTCATCCTGGAAAGTGATACCCCTATAATTAGGGATTCCTCATTTATTAAGATAAAATTATGGTTTGACAATTATGATTTGGAGGCATGGCTACATGCTATATGTTCCCCACTTTATAGGACGCATCACTAGTAGGGATAAGTCGCTAACCAGTCCTTGCACATTCACAATAGAATTAACATACGTAGTAAAATGGACTCTAGCCATAGCCTATTATGCTCTTCGGAGTGATACACCTATAATTAGGGATTTCTCATTTATCAAGATCAAATTATAATTCAACCATTATGATTTTGGAGGCATGACTACATGTTATATGTTCCCCGCCCTATAGGATGCATCACTAGTAGAGATAGTCACTAACCAGTCCGCACACATTGATGTTATAGTTATCATACTTGGTATAATGGGGGGCTTCGTGTTAAGTTAGAAGGATACAATGATGCTATTTCGATCTCAAATTCAAATGAGATAAAGCTATTAGCGATTATAATTCGCCCTTGGTGGTGGTGTAGTGTCTTGGCAATCAGCTAAACAATTTATTATTTCAAAATCCACTTTTGACACGGACTTTAAAGCTCTTGAGTTGGGAAGTAGTGAGACCGAACTACGTGTCCATACTCTAATTGCCAAACTACAATAGCCGTCGCTTAAGATAAGCACACGATGACAAGAGGAGGCATATTCCATTGAAACATTATTTCTTAAACCAGCTGCTGTGACGTGGAGTTATATCAATCGATTATCTGAAGTCGAAAGGAAATTTGGCCAAATCTCCGACTAATTTTTTTAGAAGAAAACAAATAATTGAAATATCAAGAAGAATGAGATTCATGCCAATTTGAGATTTCTATGATGGCAGTAATACAACTGATATGTGGGTATTGTAGTGGAGATCCCTAGAAGTAGGTTCATATGGCTCATAACAAGCCTTTTAGTTGATCTTATAGCACCAAAAATGTAAAAAAGTCCCTCCCTCCTATGATGTATGTGATTGGTGCTAAATTGCATATTAAGCGAGGATGGGTTACGCTCTTTATGAATTCCAAAATGTTAAGGGTGGTGTACTTATTAAATTGTGCACTTAAGGGAATCACCTATATGAATATGGAGTGGGTCCACTCTTAGGAGATTTATTGCCAAATCTCTATATCACTCATGAATTACCAGATGTGCGAATGGCCTATCAGCACATAATTGAGTTGGATAGAAAATAGTGTGGGGCTGTAAAGTGATGAGTGAAGTCTCTAACTTACAACCTCGGTTCATAGCAGGTATAAGCTTCATCATTGGTTGTGTAAGGTATATCGCTTTATTTCCAAGTCCGGTTCATAGAACAGAAGACACCAGATTGTATTGCACTCCACTACGAAACCAGCATTTGTTCTTTCTATTCTTTAGGATACCTTCTGAAATATGTGGGAGATTGACCTTCGACCATAGATGACTTTCCACTAGCCTAAGCTTATTTGATGTGCTGGCCGATGCTTAGTTATTTCACGAGCTGTCGTGACATTTATTCTTAGTCAAACTAGCTTTTGCCTATATAATCCCGTCTTTCTTCTACAAATACGGACCACTTTGTTCATTATTTGATATGTCCAAATCTATGCACCTGCAAATTTTCACACACGAAATACTCAATTCTTTTGCTCTCCAATGGTTATGCATTACATGCGAGTCCTACTTTACCAAAATGGTGTAATGTACACTATTTAAAAGGTTTGTTAAATCCTGGAGGATAACCACGACACATCTTCTGCACTTTGTGAGGGGTGGAATTTACTTTTGAGGATGGCTATTACACGTCTCGGCCTTCGTCAATTTTTTCATGTCCAGTTTGCAATTCTCAAAATTTTACAACAAGATGACGGAAGAAGGACACTAGAAGTACAAAAGTTGTGTACAATACTCATTTTAATGCCAAAAATTTTAGCCGGCTCACTTAAACGTCAAATTGGAAAAAAAAAATGATCACTTAAGTGCTTCTGGCAAAAATTCCGATTAAAGAAATAATGTGGCTTTTATAATTAAAAATGTAATATGTGTGCCCTTTTTTTAACACTGAAGTGATCACTTTCTCATTGAGATTGGCATTAAAATGATCACTTTTTAACTATAACTGACACTGAAGTGATCATTTTTTTTATTATAAATGATTGGCACTAGAGTAATCACTTTTTGGCAAAAGATCGCTTCAAGTGCCATAACTTGGCACAAAAGGACACTTAGGCTGCGCATGACAAAATTTCTGAGACAGAAATTGATTTTTGGCCAGAAATCAATTTCTTAATTTCTATTCCTCGGACAAGTTTATGAGCAAAGAAGCCCATTTGATAACGACTCAAAATTTCTATTTCTGAAATAGAGATCCGTTTGATAACATAACAAAATTTCTATTTTTAGGACTATAAATTAATTAGATAACAACATAAGAAATCCTCAAATACAAAATAATAGTCGAAATAATACTAAAACAACATAGGAAATCCTCAAATACAAAATACTAGTCGAAATAATACTAATACATTACAAAAGTTGAAAATACAATTTCATGGAATTTCCGGCATATTATTATTCATTGTCATTTTATTAGCAATTGTTTTCCTAAGCATATTTATTTGGTTTCTCTCCTCGGTCAATGTGTCGTTTGCAAGCTCATCCTACGTAGGTTCAGACAAGTACTGCGGAAGTATGAATATGGGTGCCATTAATGGCGCCTATACAGCCTTGTCATTTTATCAAAAATTAGTATTATACAAGATTATCAACAAAATAAAATTAATGATGTAAAGGAATATATAAGAATTCTACCTTAAAGTAACGTTTATGGTTAGGAACCAATTGGGGAAAGGTCGGTTTATTTTGATTCTCGAATTGAATTAGTCCAATTGCTCATCCCTAATTTCTTTATTGTTGCTCAATGAACCTTTAATGGCCCTTGCATAGCAAAGAGCGAGATTCTCTTGAATCTCTTGCCTTCGAATTAAAATTCGAGACTGTGTAACAATCTAATTATTTTGATTTTGCAAGAATTTTGAATCCGTAAGAAAATAAAGTTAAATTTCTAGGCACGTTTTTTATTTATCTATTACGTAATAACTTTTTCTTCAACTGGCCATGCGCGCGCCTTTTTTAGGAGGAAAGGGCCCCATTGTTTTTAAGTAAGCATTTAAGAACTTTGGTCGTTTTTGAAAATTGGGGACCCATTCGATTGCCTTTCATCCTAAAGAGGAAGTTATAAAAAAAATGCAAAAAAAAAAAAAAAGCCAGCAAAATAAGAAAAAGAAAATTAGCAATAATTTGTGAAGTTGTGGTTATGAGTGAATTAAGTTAGCAAGAGAGCGCAAGGTTCTTTTATATAGTTTGATTTCAATTTATGATTTCTATTTCAGAAACTGAGAAGTTAAAAATTTCAGCTTCTGATTTCTTCAATTTCTCTATTTCTAGAATAGAAATCTGTTTCAGAAATAGAGAAATCAAATTGCGATTCCAAACGGATTTCTGTTCCAAACTTGTTCCGGGAAACAGAGAAACAGAGAAATCGAGAAACAGAAATTTTGTCATGCGCGCCCTTAAGTGCCATAACTTACGAAAGTGACACTTAAACATTCGAAGAGAAATGGATCACTCAAGTGCCACTCCGGCCAAAATCCAGCCAAAATACTGACGTGCGCAATTTCCAGTGAATTAAGTGCAAAATGATGCCGTTTTGCACGCTCACGTGGCCAAATAATACAAAAAGGTATTGTTTTTGTGCTAACATGGTAAAAATAATAATATAAAAATTAATTAAATTTAAATTAAATTTAAATTTATTTAAAATATTTAATATTTTTAATATTAATTTTTTTAAATAAAAAAAAAAAAGGCGGGGAGGCGGCTGAGGGCTAAGCCTTGCTTTTAGGTTTGTTTTTGTTTCGGAAAAGCGCTCAATTTACGTTGGAGTTTTTTTCCTGCAAGTTTGTGAAGGCCATTATATTGATTTCATGACTGTTGAGAAGCCTTTCATCACTGCTTGTATAACCTTGCATTTGAAGGATCCTACAATTAAGAATGCCGAGTTGTGAAAAAAAAAACGAAAGCCTTTTTGTTTATAGTGGTGACTTCCATCCAGGCATAACCTTCTTCGTCTGCCTTCCTTTTCATGAGTCAAATATGGTGCACAGTAGGTGATGGATGCATTGAAATACAGGTAATGCGGGTTGGGATTATATGTCTTATCTCTTGCAAAAAAAAAAGAAAATCCTAAACGTTGATTGTAGCCTAGTCCAACCTCGCAATGCATTTCAAAGCCTCATTGAGTTAAAGCATTCCCATGATTACACCCATTTCATTGGCACAAACTTGCATGCTCCATTTCATAGCAAACTGGCTGGGACAACAGGGTGGGATCGTAGGTACGCATTTGGCGGGTATCAACTTTCTGCTGGATAGAGTAGTGCAATAATTTGGTCATGTCTTTGTGGGAGACTTTGAAATTTGGATTCCGATTGTCATCCGTTAAATGAAACTTCTCAATTCCAATGATTGAGTTCTGCTTGTTGACCAAAAGAATGAGTTTTGCTCCCATAGTTTTCTCTAAATATATATATAGTTTAGGACAATTACTAAGTATAAGTGGCGTCACTGATGACAATTTGATATATTTTACTGTTCCATTAATTAATTACTAACTGTTAACATTTTCTTATTACAAACTGTGGTCAAATTACCATCCATCAATGCATATTACTAATTATAAGTGCAATCGAGTTACCGCTACAAACATATTAGGCCAATGAAATCAAATTACTACTAATGGTTGCAACCGACCTCAAGACTATTTGAAGTGTATCACAATATTTTGATGGAATTAGAGACATTTTCTTCAACTACGGGTCGATCCCATTAACGCATGTAACAGTATCTTCAACTATCCTATTGATTGTGTCGTCCAATTATTTTCTTAAAGATCACATGGATCATTTCGAGATGCTTAGCTCTAGGGCTATGTTTGGGAGCAAGGGTGAAAAAAAATGGGAAGGAAAATACACCCAATTTGTAATTTCCCTTGCTCCTAATCAAGAAGTATTAACAATTTTCTGTCCCTTCAAAAAAGAAAAAAGAAAAAAAGAATCTTGCTTTACATTTGTTAGAATAACCAACAATTGAGGAGCAAGTGGGGAGAAGAAAAAGGAGAACAACTACCAACTGATTTAATCCTGCAACGTGAGCTCAAGCGACAGCAATCACAAACGGACAAAGCCTTAAAAGCTTTGTGGGAGTTGTTGGCTCTTGTAAGAATCTGACAAATCTGTGCCACTTGAAATTTCCGATGATCCAAACTAAATTTGACAAAAGATATGATTTTGGAATTAAATAATCAAAAATCAAAGAAATATTTACATTACATTAATAAATGCCACTGGCACGACTAACCCTATATTCAGCTTTATCTTCTTCATCTCTTACAAAGACCTAATATACATGTACATGTACATGTAGTAATCTCAATGCTTTATGTGCATCTTCAGACCACGCCGCTTTGGGCAAGGTGTTCATCTCTCAGAATTTTCCCTTCCTGGACTACTTGCCTCTCCTGGGCTCAATGAGGTAGGCCAGGTGTCACGTCTCGATCCTCGGGCACGCACACATCCTTCTACTTGGTCGATTTTATAATGTGATATCTCAGGACTAAGTATCGCCGACCCTTTCTTTTATTAAGCACATGCGGAAGCAATTATAAATCCCCAGACAATAAAATAATAGAATAGAAAAGTAAGGCCATATTTTTCATATTGAAATCCACAACCAAACCTTTATACAACCACACCTCAAAGTACTTCACAAAACTTTTCATAACTTTCTAGTCTCACACTATTCACATTTAGACAGGATTCACAAGGAGGATGGGATCATTGTCCTCATCCGGGTCGTACTCGGATCATCATCGAGGTTCTCCACCAAGTACTCCTCTTCGGTTTCTTTCTCCTCAAGCTCCTCATCAAGGTCCTGAAATGTTGTCCGACAACCGGGATGAGACTATGTCTCAGCAAGTTCTACCCCACTAAGACTCGATTAGGAAACCAATACGTTAACCGGGCTGCCTATACACGCACGGGTTAGAGGACTTACCTTGGCCTCAGATTCCACTTGCATATTAGCACAGTTCAATAAGCACCCAAGCAATTACATCACAGATCAATATCTCGATCAATCGACCTAGTCGATTTCATGTCAATTCGACCATTCCCCAGTCGTTTCCCTTATTCAGTCGCAAATCGTACTCACAACTTCATGAGCATAGTCTACCAATTTTCTTGGCAACAAATTACGGTCCAAAGGACACGACCTATCTTTAGGTAGCAAATTACGTCCCAACAGGCGCGACCTTTAATAGGTGGCAGATTTCGGCCTTATCAGGCGTGACCCCTATCGGGTGACAAATTACGGCCTTAACAGGCGCGACCTATAATAGGTGGCAATTTACAGCCCAACGGGTGCGACCTTTAATAGGTGGCAGATTACGGCCCAACGAGCGCGACCAACTCCAAATTCGGTGGCAAATCTCAGCCCAATTGGCATAGCCATGCTTCGGCGGCTTCCGAGGTTCAACTCACGACCTCTCATAGTCAAATTATAATTGAATACCGACATTGATCAATCTTGGGATAAATCCCCACATACTCATCAACTCACTCAATTTTCACACGATATTAACATACCTTATGGATCTTAGCCAAGATTACATTCAAATCACTCTCACAAACTTCTCCACTTAACAGCCCATCAAAGCATTATTGACGCTAAACAATCATACTCGGCCATCCACAACTCAATTACTCAATCTCAATCAATTTAGGAAAAATTCTTCAAATTGCACAATCAATTTAATTCAACACAACATAGAGCTTAAATAAATAAATGGACCGCACCACGACAATCAGCACGAAATTCTGGTCACCGGCCATCTCGGTTGAATTTCTGGAAAAATAAATAATTAAATAATGAATTTCGAAAATTAATTATTAATTAGCAATAAATCTAATTTAGGCATGTAATGCCTGATTGGAGCCCGAAATGGGTCGGGAAAAATCCCGAGATGCATTCAATAAATAATAGTACGTCTTTACTTGCTAATTGCACAATTCAATTGTCTAACATGCATCTCAATTATCTAATAATCACTAATCTACTCTAATCTAACAACCTAATTGCATTTAATTAAATCTAATCAACCCTTAAGCATCAATAGTCTACTAAGCAATGATTAGTGAGATTGCTCACTTGATTAAAAGCGGGGACCAGGACACCGCGACGACGGCCGAAATCGGACTTTCACAACACCGGCGGGCTTGGACCGGGCCTTAAACTTGGGCCCAACAAATCTCAGCCTAACTGAGATTTGTTCTTCCACTAGATTGGGCTCACTCTTGGGCTTGCGCTTGGATGCGATTGGGCCTTCTTCGCGAGCTGGACTTAGGCCAAACTTGCTGAATTGGGCTCAATGGAGCTGCTGGATTTTTGGGCCAAAGACTTGGGCTGTTGGACTTATTTTATGGGCTGATATGCTGCAGAGAAGATGGGACCGTGAAACCTGGGCTAGACTGAGCTGAATTCGCTTGGGTCGTTGATGCGGGCAAAAGAAGACGGAAGCTGCTGGAGCTGCTGGGCTGCTGGGCTGCTGGGCTGCTGGGCTTCAAGCTTCGGTGGGGCAGCTGGCAACGGTAGCTGGCTTCGGACGTTGATGCTGGATGAAGGAGGAGGTGGCCTTCGGTGGAGATAATTCGTTGGTGATGTGGGCTGATTGAGGAAACACGAACGTGGAGAAGCAGCTATTGGCGAAGCTTCGACGGTGCTGGAGCTGCAGAAACAATGGAGGGTGTTGCTGGCAACAGATCCGTGCACGGGCGTGGGCTTTTGCGATCAACCAAGGAGCTTCGGTTGCTGCCCCTGTTGACTGAACCAAGAGCAAACATTGCCAAGTGGCAGCAAGGCCAAGCTACTCGGTCAAATTAGGAGTCTCGGTGGTCTTCAATGGGCACTAGGGTTGACTGGCACGCTGGTAGCGAGAGAGAAGACACAGAGCAGCAAGCTTCAACGTGGAACTACTGCAGGTCTTCGGTGCTGGGGTTGGACCGAACGTGGCTGATGAAGACACGAAGCACGGAGTAGCTTCAGTGAAGACATTGCTGCTATTGACTAAAGGGAACGCGTGGAGATGGCTGTCTTCGCTGGCACCAATTCGGTGGGAAGGGCAAAGATCAATGGAGCAGTAGCATGAGGGGCAGGGAAGTTCAGCTCTGGCGAGAGAAAATGAAAACGGGGCCAAAGACCATGAAGCTCGAAGATGCGTAGAAGGCGAGGCAGCGGTCAGGACGTGCGATGGAGGGAAGCCAGCTAAGAGGAAATAATAGTCCTCAATCCTAGCCAAATGCATTAATGGCTTGGCCCTACAAGCCCCCTCATTTTGATCCATATCCCTAGCTGTCTTTCACCAGCTCTTTATAGCCCGAAATGCCCCAATCTAGAAGGTTTAAGAGATCCAAAAGTTACGTCCTATGGGGTGCTACGAATTTCTTAGCCAAGGCTTCAATTGGATACTCAACCTTGCTCTAATCATCCTCATTTGCCCTTTAAAACTTCATTTGGTACCTCAATGCCTCGATTGAATATTTTCCTTATCCCATAACCCATCTTGCATCCCAAATTTATAACCAAATAAATCCCGGCTTCAATTGCACAAAAACGATCCCAAACCGACTTTTTCCCAAAAAGTCTCAGTTGTCAGAAAAATCTTCTGAGACTGAGTCGACACTCTTAAAATAGCTCGTGACACCACAGAACTTTCAATTTCTGAAATCAGGTTCGAATTCACAGTTAATTTCCATTCGACGCGTTTTTAGCGTGACCTAGACTACCGGGTAACTTTCAAAACTTTTCAGTGCAAATGACCCGTGGTCGATTTTCTTCGAGCCACAATGAACCCACTCGACTCAATGATGACTTTCAATTGTCGTGAAAACCTCGAGGATTCAAATACGGACACAGGGTACCAAAACGATAAGAAAATTAGTCTAGTGTTGGTCGACAAGAATTTTTCAATTTAGTGGTGTCACCCACAATTAGCCACACATCTCCGTCGAACCAACCTATCTCTGATCTCAAATCGACTTATATCTGTACCATAATGATCTCTAAAGATGAACACGGTCAAGTAGTCGATTCCTGGTCGAATGCTCAAGTCTATTTGCCTTAAAATTCTTAATGGTTTCCCCAGATAGTCTAGTTATGTCTAGAATGATCAGTTTTGAGAACAGCCCTATAGACGCGTCAATAAAATGCCCGATTTATTCAATAGAAAACATGACTGAAAATCTGGGATGTCACACTGGGTCCTCAAAAAAGGGGTGAAAAGTTTTAGCTATAGCCGTCACGCTCTTTCATTCGTCATTTGATCTAGGCAAGAAGTTCCTTTCACTTATTTGGATTTCTATGAGGTCTATTGCCAATGCCAAAAATCAACTTGGGTGCATCACTTAAGGGTTCGGCTAATAAATTACTAAGCCTAAACTTAGTTCGAGTTCTCTTAAACTTATACCAATTCGTGACTTAGATTCAAGTTCTTAACGTGCAAATAATTTTCAATTAAGAGTCACCACTAATTTATTTTTTATTGAGTCAATTAAGAACCCAAGTAAAGTTAAGAAAAGTTTATTTTACTCATATGAACTAGAGATTGTAAGCACAGAGACTTGGTTACATTAGATTTTTCTAATGCCATTTTGGTACTGCTAATTTTATCAAAAATATATTTAGCATACAACTTGGATTCATTTTATTATCTTTTAACATGTGAGGTGATTACGCGGATGTGCAAATTTTAATGGAACATCAAATAAAAAAAATAGTAAATAATTTGCAAGGAAAAAGAGGGGTACTTATCTCAAAGCAACATGAGCACCTACAACGTTAATTAGAAAAATTGTATATCCACCCTATATATCATTTCTAATTAATACACAATTTCAACTAACTATTTTTTTGGGTTTTACTTTGTTTAATGAAAACTATGCTTTATACAATGTATGCAATCCCAGCTTACTCTAGATGCAATAATGTAGAAAAATGATGATGTCTAACAAGGTGGCTTAATTCTAATGACGAGAAAATTTAATTTGTGACTACATTAATGTGGCATGTGACTTTAATTAAATTAATCTAACATGCGGACTACATAACATGTGATTTTAATCAAATAACCTAACTCTAATGATGGGCAAAATTACTAAGCATTTTATTCTAACATGACACGCATTCTAATTAAATGAATCCACGTGACGTGCAATTAGATGACCATAATTCTATATAACACGTACATGATATTTTTTGGCATTTTTCATAAAACTTTGAAATTGAATATTACCATAAATGAACTATAAAGATTAGGATACTGTCTAATTTAAATTAGGAAATAAATTATTCTAAGCCCTAGTTTAAATCAGAAAATTACCCTAATCTTCTGGATTTGACATAAATGTTATCTATCCAAAAATATCCTAATCTATTTAAGGAAAAGCAATCAGAATCTATTCTAAACATACAACGTGATATATAAAAATCTATTCAAATTCCACCTAGTCTTTTTTTGTAATTTTTTAATAGGGAAACAAATTAACTCAAATCAAAAAAGAAAAAAAAAACAGAGAGAGAGCAAGAAACAGTCACCAAATCATCCAAAACACATCCACTCTATTCAACTTTGGTAATGAATAAAAGGAACGATCGTATCCAAGTGGTAATGGATATAATAGAAGATTTTCCCTGCAAATGGGATCATATCTGTGGTTGAGATCAAATTGTGGTCCATATGCACATTGTTGAAAGAGGAAAAGTTTCCTAATTTAACGGGTATTTTTGTTATCTTAAGAAACATGCATCCCCACTCAAATATTTGATTGGATTACGCTTCATCCCCAGGGCCTTTATCTAATTAAGCTCAAAGCCTTTTAATTTTAATGGGCTGAACCAGTTCAATTAAAGCTCAAGACCCCTCCTTTTCCTCCTGTAATTTCGGCCACTAACACTCCTAGCCTAGGCCGAATTTCACTTATTGTGGGCCCCTATCCACGTGACTAATTCAGACCCATTCATCACCGCCGGTCAGATTTAAATGCAATTAACATATGCTCTTTAAAACTTTATGATATGCAATTTAATTTTAATATTTTTGTTTAGGGACTAAAGGTTAGCCCTTAATTTTGTATACAATTCTGAATGGTTAAACAAAATTTAGGTGTCAACACACATGATCACTTCTTGCCTGTTAGTGGCTTTAGTTAAGTTCAATTAAGACTGCTTGCAAAATATTCTTTTGAAAATAAAGATAAATGGTATCGAAATGGCATTATATTAATCAAGCATAATCAAGTCCTCAAATCCATTGAATCTCATGTTCGTAGAAGTAAATGTATTTTCACATTTTATTTGAGTGTCTAATCTAATTGATTAGCAATGGCTCCAAAAGGTAAGAAAATTGCCAGATAAATTAAACACCAAGTTGTAATTGGTAGGGCCTGAAAGAGCGTGCTATACGTGAATGATTACCTCATGAGAGGAACCTTTGCTCCTGTTTAGTAGTCTATTGGCTTTCTCTTTGGTGATTCACCTTTGGGAAGGTCGAGACATTATCATATCAAATATTATGTGTCACATGAACCAAGAATTTGGGAAGATACTAGTAATCGGATTGCTATTTATCTAGCAACCTCCAATTTGCAATATTTGAGGTGTTACAAAAGAGGTAGACTACATATCGTACATGTATTATTCTAATATAATTGGCACTTCAAACTAACATGACACCGAAAATAGCAACAAATGTTTGTGTTACAACACCTTATTTATTTCCACATACGATACAATAGAACATGTGGAGTTCTCTCTCTATTTTATTTTATTTTTTGGGTCAAAACAGGTGGAGTTCATAATGCCAACTATTGCATGTCCCAAACTATTTATTAATTGCATCATTTCTCACTTGCGCTTGAAGGTTTTGACAACTGTGGGCAAATGAGTTCTCTTGAAATAGTCCTCCCAATTGATACACCCCGGATCAAAGTAGAAGACACTTTCCAGGTTTACTCCATTGTCAAAGGCCATGGCTCTCAAAGCCATCATATTTGTATCATCAAAGCTAAGTCAATAAAAAAAAATAAGAATCAGAGATTATATAATTTCGTAGATAACTATCAACTATTTTAAAAATTTTAAGCTAGGAGGTGAATTCATGGTAATATTTAATCATTCTGATACTCTTCCTCACATGTAAGCTTTAAGGCATGGAAATATATAATAGGATAGGCAAATTTAGGCTTATGAAAGTATAAACCCAAGACTTCTATATTAAATTTGTAAGATCACAATTGGTTGTTTCAAAAGTTATAATTTAAAAAGTGATTTAATCGTTAAATACTTGAACAGAGATTTGTATATAAGGGGAAGGAGGTGATTAATTAATGCACTCTGCACGCATATTGGCCAATGCATAGAAGCTTAGAAGCTTACACCCCATTGAAGAATATATAAGGTTCGTAGAGGTCAGCCAATCGCAGGGCAGTGTTGACCTTTTTGTCCAAGTCAGCATGCAAGCCTTGGAAACACCCGCCAAACGCTGAGCTAGCAACTTTCAACGCCTTCATTCAAAATAATACAGAACTAGCTCAGATTGTTTTGCGAAAGAATAAATAATATAAAAAATTCTAAAAATAATAATTTATATCGTTTACAAAAATAAATGAATAAAAAATATTTTCATTATTCATGAAAATATTTGGATATAAATTGCTGTTGGTAACAAAAATATTATTCATGGAATAATTATTTTTAGCGATAACACATCCTCAAATTTCATGTGTCAAACAAAAATTAAGGATGCTTTTCCCATTTTCTTAATATCATGGAATATGCATGTCAATTAATTAGATAAAGTGCCCATTAGATTCTTATGTAACACAAGAGCCTACGGTTTAAACAAAGCACGTTTTTCCATCTTTTTTCATGGCTGTGACTCTTGACTATGACTTTTCGGCTTTCATCACCAGCTCTTTTTTCTTTTTCTTTTTTCTTATGTTAGGGCCCGAATGCCTTTGAATTTATAAAGCAAAACATTATGCATTATTGCTGGAATGTAAAGTATTATTCAAACTTTAAATTTTTCATAATAGTTAATGTTTTATGTGTTTATATTTACGTATTTCTAAAGGTTTCAGCCATTTCCCATTTAATGGAAGTCAAAAAATGAGAGTGGTAAATGTTGAAACATATTAAAAGAAACTGTCACTTCAAACAATTTAGCTAATTATTTGAAGGTATGTTTATTAATTTCTAGATTATTATCGCTTATATCAATAAAGAAAGAAATATGTTGACTTGACTACTTAAAATTCATATAACATAAAGATTTTCAGATATTTGGGATCTTCAATTTTCTCCATATTTCAACTTATTGAATTAACTTTTAGTGACCATTTGATCTTCGCTTTTTAAGTTATTTTGAACTTACCTTTGACAAGAGAATGTAACGTCTCATGTGCTTGCGAAAGCTGGCCGTGCTTCCCAAAATTCTAGGCTTACGAACTTTGACCGGCTTCCCATCCTCGTCGATCCAAGGACTGTCCTTGAAGTAACTCACAATGATGCGTCGAAGATTTGAATAGGACATAGGATGTTTCTTTGAGGAATCCACTTGGTAAATCTTGTTTGAATTGGGCTGATTAGCATGCACCGCCATGGCCACAATCATAGCGTTTACCACCATATCTGCTGGTATCTACTCAAGATGAAATTCCATATTTAGGTTTAAAGGCATCGAATGCACATGTATATGTATAAATGTATTTCCTTATGTATTTTCAAATGTGCACAATAAAGTGATGGTTGGAATCTATAATTATGAATATTTTGCCAAATGAATTATCACAGACCAATTCACAAAGGAGGAGTACATAATCAATTCAGAAAATGCAAAATTTAGGATGCTTATAATCATGGCATTTGGATGGTGGTTAACGCTTGTCGAGATGATTAGATGTTACCATGTCGAGTATCGTGTTAGGATTGCCCAAGAAATATTTCAGTCTTCCTCTACCATAGAGTATGGCGATACTATCCATAGTTCTGTGCCATGTATGTTTCCAAAGAAAGAAAGAAAAAGTTAATTATACAATACTAGCATGTTAAACAACAAAATACTCAGTTAACGAGATACTTATCGCCATTACATGTCAAGGACTAATGTCTCACTACATAATCAATCAATTAAAACCAACAATTTTAACCAGTAAAAGATGTGCCCATGCGTGTGTTCTTTTACCTATAACTTGCTCTGTTCATCTAATGAATTTAACTGTCCATGAGATGTTGATCTTTTACCTATTCAAAAAATTTCTTTCCAAACTCTCCTGTCAACCTCCCTGTGGAGTTTGAATTTTTTATGGCCCTTTTATGAAAATCAAGGATCGCAAACATCATTTATTCATTGTTTAGTCTCCTCTAGAGGTTTAACTTCCTCAAAAAAGATGGTGCGTTCATTAGTAGACCCGCCCTCGCAAGTCTATTTGATTTTATTATGATCTTGTATTGCTATTTAGCAACTAGACTAAAAAACAGGTGTAGATATGTTTCTTGATTTTCTTGCTCAGTAACAACTTGCATTTTGCGAAGAACCAGGAGGTAATAATACCTGAGTAGTCCCTTCACTTTGGTTTGGAGTTCAATAGAGTTCTTCCACTTTTTTTAATTCAACTTAAAAACTGAGGTGTGGTGAACACCGAATAACAATTTAGGGACCACATATGATATTACTCCCAAAAAATAATGTCATAGGTGACACTAGAAACTTAAAATGAGTGATTTTCTAAGATTTTACTAACTACGAGCGAACTATAATACTTGGAAGTTATTGCTAAAATTAGGAGTTCAATGTCAGACCACGTTGAGAGAGAGAGAGAGAGAGAGAGAGAGAGAGAGAGAGATTTATGAAGGATAACCTGGGAGGGAAACCCTCAATCCAACTAGCAAAAGGTTCTCGATAAGTACTTGTTATGATTGTGGGCCTCATAATAGCAAGTTGTATATTTTGTTTGAGATGGTGCTGCACCATCATTTCCCCCATTGCCTTCGTTAAAGTGTATGTGTTTGGCCAACCATGCAGCCTTGCCCTGCACATCAATAATAATGAATATCATAAGAACTGCTGGAGATTATAATATAATAGTACGGCCATATACAAATGAATTGACTGATCAGACATATTTTAACTACCTATTATGGTCAAGCACCTTGTAAAGAGTTTATCACCAAAACTTCAAGTCCAACCAAAAACATTTTTTACGACCCAAATTTTCATGAAAAGAACATCAATATTATACAATCAACTTTTGATATAATTTCAACCAAAAAAAAAAAACTTTAGATATGATGATTGAGTAAGCCGATCTTGAGGTAACAGTCCAACTTGATGCTTGGCTTTGAAAGCCACAATTAAAGATGTAATTTTTAACTAACTTAATCATCAATTCCATTATTTACATTTTTAATAATATATTTTTAAAAAAATTACTATTTATTTATTTTCTTTTTTCATTCTTTCTTTCTCAATTTTTTTTTGGGGGTCCTTCCTTCTTCTTCTGGCCGGTTGCCCTTGGCAAGGACAACCAACTAGAGGTAGAAGGGAAGAAAAGAAAAAAAAAGACAAAATAAATAAAAATATTAAAAAGTGTATGCGTCAGTGCTAGCTAAACCATATAGGAGGGTAGCATCCATGCTAGCAATTTTCAACCAAAATTAATCTAATTGACTAAATTGGCACAAATACAAAAGGTTTTCGACTCAATTACCCAAAAAAAGAAGACGATTTAAAACAAAATTGACACGATTACAATAAATTGGAAAATTTTTTGGTAATTTTGCTATATGATACCATCAACTTTACAAATGTTGATTGAGTAAGCTGAGCTTGAGGTAGTGGTCTAACTTGGTGCGTAGGCTTGAAAGCCACAATTAAAGATGCAATTTCAACTAATCATCAATTCCATTGTTTACAATTCAATCAATAAAAAGCAAACCTTTGCAAGCCCAAATTCTTTAAAGCAATGGTGATTTCTCTCTCTGAAGCATTCCTTTCTCGAAGTTCGTTCATCAATTCTTCAACCAAGAGTTTCTCTTCATTCACATCCAACTTCCTTGATCCGTTGGGCGTCTCACCCATACTAAATGCTTTTTCTTGTATAATTCCAGTCATATCGCCACATACATATGCTGAAAATAAAGGGTTCCATAAGAAACATTGTCAGAGCAAACTACTTTATAAACGAGCGGGTTGTGAAATGGAACCTATCATCTGCTAATTTACATAGCAAAAATATCAAGAACAACCACAATCAAAAAAACACAAACCAGTTGATATGTGAAGTAGCATCTTTATGTTGACGCATCTTACAGCAAATTCAGCAGCATGCTTAGCTCCAAATGTATTGACGGCTAGTGCAATGTCATATCTGCGGGAGAAAGATGGCAGTAAACACATAAATAGTATGAAGAAAAAGCAGTAAACACATAAATAGTATGAAGAAAAAGCCACGAATTATCTGAACTAAGTATAAATTGGGTGGGCAGGGCAAGATTGTAATCTCGCACCTTTCGTCGAATTTGGTAGTCGCGGCCGAACTGACAATTATGTCTATTTCTCTCCACATCTCCGATGTCAAATCGAAATCATGTACTCCCAAATTCTCGCAAGAAACGTCCCCAGGAATTGGAGACAATTTCTCCACAATTGAGTTGAAGTTCTCTGCCCATTCTTCCCTCAGAATGTGGAATAACTTCTTCTGTATGAGCTGTTTGCGATGCGAAAAGATTAAGAGTTGTTATGAAGGAAAATTTATCTTTTATCTTAGTTTTCGTATTCCTTTTCTTCCTTTGCCTTGATCTTCCATGTTAAATAGAGAAGAATTAATTTGGAATTACACATTTAAGTGATTGTGCCATCTATTGAATAGACCACAATACGGCTACTCCTGTAACGATTCAAGTTCTTTTCCTAAAATAACACAAATCCCACAATTTTCTTCCCTTAGTTTTCATTTGTTTTGTGAAGAGCAAATAAATTGATGTATATCTTTCTAAAATTGATCGTTTATATAGCTTAAAAAATTAGTCAATAGAAAAAAAATTCATTATCGACGACAATTTATGTCATGTATTTTTGTAAAAGATGAAAATATTTTTCGCTTATTTATTCTTGTAAGCGATACAAGCAATTATTTGAAAGATTTTTTTTTTTCAAATCATTCATTTTTCATGAAACAAACGGAACCTTAATAATTTTTCTTTTTAACACACATCTATGGGTGCCTTTTCTTTCTAGTCAACTTAGAACAAAAAGTAGATCTAACTATCCTAGGATAATTTAGGTTTTGATTCTCTACCTCTTCATGCAACCTTTGTTTCGCTGCCTGTTTGTCCATAGCTCTGATAAGAACATACATTTTCTTGACATTTGGTTGAATTCGAAGCAGCTTCTCCACAAAAACTAACCCATCATAGTATATAGAATCAAATAAATGTTAGTTAGCAAAAAGATGGTCAATTGATGGCAATTGGCGACAATGTATATACTTCATACGGAGAGGGGGGGAGGGGGGGGTGTGCGAGAGAGAGAGAGAGTACTCTTTACGAGAAAGCCCGTGGCTCCGGTGACTAAGATGGTCTTGTTCTCAAGAAATTGGACTATATCCAACCCCATGTCGGAAACGAAAAGGACGAGTCTTTGAACTGGAGTTAGAGGCCACCTGAAGAGCGACTTGAGCACTAAGGCACAAATGCTCCATATATAGCTGCAACTTCACCCTGCCTACCAACCTCCCATAACTTTTTGACACGTCAACATCAACATTGCAATACGGCGGAAAGAGAACTAGCACCCACACGGTTAGATGTGAAATTATTTAAGGGGTACAATGTCATATTGTGTCTTCACGACGTTCAAGGGTGCAATTCCATCCAGGCAAACCACCAAGACGATGTTGTCCGTCTTTGTCATTATTGATCAAGTCTCTATTAGATGTCCCTTGGTAGACAACCGCCGTTGATAGCACTCGTATATCGCTTAATAATCCCGCTTCCAATCCATGCAAGACCGGAGTTATCTTAAGGACGGCGGTTCACGAGGAGTGCTAGTTGTGCTCATGTAGAGAGAGATGCCTTTTATTTCAGCGTTGGTCGACCTGCAACGATGGCCTTGTCAATTTCAAGTCTTCCTGTGACGAGTGCTGTTGAGTAGCTGTTGTTCCTATAGAATTTCTTTCGGTTGGTGTAAGATATTTAATAATAATGTTGTTGATAAGATGCAGCTAAAAGTCCAATATATATCGTACCATTAGTATTAATGCGAAGTTTTCAAAGTCTCGGTTGGGATAGCTTGAACCGATTACGTGGTGGAGAATTATGGCAAGTACGAGTGGCCTAGATAAGAAGCAGCCCTGACAAGCTTTTAGGATGGTAAAGGGGACGAGAATGAACCAAATTACACACTGAATAAGGGGGGAGTGTTTATGAAATACATATGTAAAAGTAGAATTAACTCACAAAAGGTACCTTTTGACATAATAGCAACATTTAGTATTAGAACTCCAATGTTAAGTAGGCTTATGTAAGAGCAATATTTGGATAGATGATCTCCTAAAAAAGTGCTTCCTTATTTGTCAAAGGACAAAACCATGTACCTAAGTATAGGACGGTCGAAAATGGACAATACCTTTAGTGAATTAATTCAAGGGTGTCACAATATGGTATTAGAGCAAAACCTCCCTCTAGTGGCATGTGGTTTGAGGAAGAATCACGCGGAAGCTAATGGACTTGTAATGAGCCGATCCAAAAAGGGCAGAGAGTAATCATCGAGGAGAGAGTTTGGAGTAGTATGGCTTCCACCAAAATGGAAAAGGGGCAAGAATGAACAAAATTGTGCACTAAACAGGAAGACAGCATTCTTTGAATAAACATAAGAAACTAAAATTAACTTAGGAGATGGGCTTCTTAATGTAATGGCAACGTTTAACATTGATACTTTATTGTTAAACATGCACCTGTAGACCGAAGGGAAAAATCGTGAGGTTTAATATGTGAAGGGCCAAAATGAACAATACCTCCAGTGAGTTAATTAAAGAGTATCATAGATTCTCTTATAGCAAGATTGGTATGCACACCACAAATGAAGGAAGCCTCGTGGGCTTGGTCTCAAGAGGACTTTCCAATACTTAAATTAGTAAAAAGGGAATAAAGCGACAAATGAGAGGAATTTCAAAATAGATTTATCATAGTGTGTAAGGACAGGCACACAGCGAGGTAGGGCTGAGGATTGCATTCCCCGTTCCCACCACAAGAGGCGGAGCTTTGCCCCACCACTTTACCGTGATCCTTGCAGTGTGGGGCAGGCACTTCCTCGTAGGGCACAAGGCACTGTATCCCAACATGGGAAATAAATTTCAAATGATTTTTTAAAGCGACATATTAAAGTAATATAATTACCAAAGTTTGCATAACAATTTTTCATTATGCTAGTTTAAATTTAATCACTTTTGTATTAGGTTTAAATTAAGTAGATAGTAAATTACAGTGAGTTATATATAACAATATGTACTTTAGCATATTACTTATAATTAGCTGAGCATGTCCTTAAAAGGCTCACAAAGGAAACAGGCGGGAGAACAGCCCTGGAGTAAGAAACCCGCGCTGTCCTCCTATTCCTTCTCTATCGAGAAGACCAAAATAGACAGGGAATTAGGGGGCCTTATGGTGGTGAAGGTAAACACCACGTTAAGACTTCTGTTCTAGCTACTACTGGGTAGGCAGGTATAATAGTGTCCCGTGCCTAGAGTGAGTGAGGGTGGGTTAAATACCGACAGCTGGGTTAACACGCCTTACGGCATTGTCCTCAACCACAGGTTGACCCAGTTTTCCCGGTTGAGGACATATATATATATATATATATATATATATATATATATATATATATATATATAACATACTCTTTTTAAAATATACAAGTGAGGTGATTGATGGGATAGGGAAAGCATTTTGCTCGGAAAAAGTTTATGCTACACCGTCACGCTCTTTCATCTATCGTTTAAGCTAGGCAGAAGTCCCTTTATCTAATTATTTGGATTTTTGTTAGGTCCACCATCGTTAAAATTATTTACATATTGACTATTTGACTTTTATTAGTTCCATTCCCTCTCATGTGCAAATTGTATTGATAACCATACAAAGAAATTCATATATGAAATAAATCTTATTGGCTATAATACCATATTAAAGTAATGATAGAGACTTTATGTATATAAGGCTCATTCAAATCTCATTGACAAAACATGCATGGTAATTTAGCATGTATCGTTGATTATAGTTTTTCATTATTTTGGGTAAAAGATCCGTGAATGCATTTTCAAGATGATCAAACTCCACATTTAATGTCAGTATCAATTAGTTTTTTGATATCTGTCCCCATTTATTCAGTGAGGTAAATGGATTTTCAAGCAATTGTATCGATTGTTAGTTTCATATATGTTATATTGACCTAACTGAGCTCCAAATTCAGTGTCGCTGTCAAAACATTGATGCAGAACTGCATTGCATTAATTAATAAGTACAAAATCTGGACCGAATCTGAGTTATATTCAGCCTCCCTGAAATCCCACATCGAATGGATCGACCCAAACATATGCTGAAAAAATGTCGTGTCCTAATACAGTTTCGCCAAAATAACGTGACCCATCAAAAGAAGTACACGGATGTGACCACGTGAGATGGTAAACGTTTGAAATGGGTTTCTATTTGTGAATTACATCACAAGCCATCCTTCATCTTATTTGAGACTAGAGTTATTGTGCTTTTGTTGTTAAAAGAAGGAACTGGCGCCCGATTGATTACCAAATAGCTAAGAGTTTTTTAATATGGTGTTTTTCAAGTTAATTTTCTCCCTTGACCCAACTTTTCTTTAATTTCATCTTGCACAACTGTGGATTGCATTCCATTGGTGCCCTTATATGTTTCTTGAGCAATATGAAGGTGGAGAAATGATGGTCAAGGTAAACACCACGTGAGGACTTCGGTTTTAGCTATTACTAGGTAAGCAGGTATAATAACCTCTCACGCTTAGAGTGAGTGAGGGTGGGTTAAATACCCACAGCTGGGTTGACACGCCTTACGGCACTGTCCTCAACCACATGTTGACCCAGTTTTCCCGGTTGAGGACACTACCGTATATATATATCACAACATATTCTTTTTAAAATATACAAGTGAGGTGATTGATGGGATAGGGAAAGCATTTTGCTCGGAAAAAGTTTATGCTACACCGTCACGCTCTTTCATCTATCGTTTGAGCTAGGCAGAAGTCCCTTTATCTAATTATTTGGATTTTTGTTAGGTCCACCATCGTTAAAATTATTTACATATTGACTATTTGTCTTTTATTAGTTCCATTCCCTCTCATGTGCAAATTGTATTGATAACCATACAAAGAAATTCATATATGAAATAAATCTTATTGGCTATAATACCATATTAAAGTAATGATAGAGACTTTATGTATATAAGGCTCATTCAAATCTCATTGACAAAACATGCATGGTAATTTAGCATGTATCGTTGATTATAGTTTTTCATCATTTTGGGTAAAAGATCTGTGAATGCATTTTCAAGATGATCAAACTCCACATTTAATGTCAGTATCAATTAGTTTTTTGATATCTGTCCCCATTTATTCAGTGAGGTAAATGGATTTTCAAGCAATTGTATCAATTGTTAGTTTCATATCTGTTATATTGACCTAACTGAGCTCCAAATTCAGTGTCCCTGTCAAAACATTGATGCAGAACTGCATTGCATTAATTAATAAGTACAAAATCTGGATCAAATCTTAGTTATATTCAGCCTCCCAGAAATCCCACATCGAATGGATCGACCCAAACATATGCTAAAAGAATGTCGTGTCCAAATACACTTCGCCAAAATAACGTGACCCATCAAAAGAAGTACACGGATGTGACCACGCGAGATGGTAAACGTTTGAAATGGGTTTCTATTTGTGAATAACATCACAAGCCATCCTTCATCTTATTTGAGACTAGAGTTATTGTAATTTTGTTGTTAAAAGAAGGAACTGGCGCCAGATTGATTACCAAATACCTAAGAGTTTTTTAATCTGGTGTTTTTCAAGTTAATTTTGTCCCTTGACCCAACTTTTCTTTAATTTCATCTTGCACAACTGCGGACTGCATTCCATTTGTGCCCTTATATGTTTCTTGAGCAATAAGAAGGTGGAGAAATGATGGTCAAGGTAAACACCACGTGAGGACTTCTGTTCTAGCTACTACTGGGTAGGCAGGTATAATAGTGTCCCGTGCCTAGAGCGAGTGAGGGTGGGTTAAATACCGACAGCTGGGTTAACACGCCTTACGGCACTGTCCTCAACCACAGGTTGACCCAGTTTTCCTGGTTGAGGACATATATATATATATATATATATCAAAACATACTCTTTCTAAAATATACAAGTGAGGTGATTGATGGGATAGGGAAAGCATTTTACTAGGTAAGTAGGTATAATAGCCTCTCGCGCCTAGAGTGAGTGAGGGTGGGTTAAATACCCACAGCTGGGTTGACACGCCTTACGGCACTGTCCTCAACCACATGTTGACCCAGTTTTCCCGGTTGAGGACACTGCCGTATATATATATATCACAACATATTCTTTTTAAAATATACAAGTGAGGTGATTGATGGGACAGGGAAAGCATTTTGCTCGGAAAAAGTTTATGCTACACCGTCATGCTCTTTCATCTATCGTTTAAGCTAGGCAAAAGTCCCTTTATCTAATTATTTGGATTTTTGTTAGGTCCACCATCGTTAAAATTATTTACATATTGACTATTTAACTTTTATTAGTTCCATTCCCTCTCATGTGCAAATTGTATTGATAACCATACAAAGAAATTCATATATGAAATAAATCTAGAACAAAATATTGGCTCTAATACCATATTAAAGTAATGATAGAGACTTTACGTATATAAGACTCATTCAAATCAGATTGACAAAACATGCATGGTAATTTAGCATGTATCGTTGATTATAGTTTTTCATCATTTTGGGTAAAAGATCCGTGAATGCATTTTCAAGATGATCAAACTGCACATTTAATGTCAGTATCAATTAGTTTTTTTATATGTATCCCCACTTATTCAGTGAAGTAAATGGCTTTTCGAGCAATTGTATCGATTGTTAGTTTGATATCTATTATATTGACCTAACTGAGCTCCGCATTCAGTGTCGCTGTCAAAACATTGATGCAGAACTGCATTGCATTCATTAATAAGTACAAAATCTGAACTGAATCTGAGTTAGATTCAGCCTCCCTGTAATCCCACATCGAATGGATCGACCCAAACATATGCTGAAAAAATGTCGTGTCCTAATACTGTTCGCCAAAATAACGTGACCCATCAAAAGAAGTACACGGATGTGACCACGCGAGATGGTAAACATTTGAAATGGGTTTCTACTTGTGAATAACATCACAAGCCATCTTTCATCTTATTTGAGACTAGAGGTTGTGCTTTTATTGTTAAAAGAAGCAACTGGCACCGGATTGATTAACAAATACCTAAGAGTTTTTTTAATCTGGTGGTTTTCAAGTTAATTTTCTCCCTTGACCCAACTTTTCTTTAATTTCATCTTGCACGACTGCAGGCTGCATTCCATTGGTGCCCTTATATGTTTCTTGAGCAATAAGAAGGTGGAGAAATGATGGTCAAGGTAAACACCACGTGAGGACTTCGGTTCTAGCTATTACTGGGTAAGTAGGTATAATAGCCTCTGGCGCCTAGAGTGAGTGAGGGTGGGTTAAATACCCACAGCTGGGTTGACACGCCTTACGGTACTGTCCTCAACCACATGTTTACCCAATTTTCCCGATTAAGGACAGTGCCATATATATATCAAAAGATATTCTTTTTAAAATATACAAGTGAGGTGATTGATGGGACAGGGAAAGCATTTTGCCCGAAAAAAGTTAATGCTACACCGTCACGCTCTTTCATCTATCGTTTGAGCTAGGCAGAAGTCCCTTTATCTAATTATTTGGATTTTTGTTAGGTCCACCATCATTAAAATTATTTACATATTGACTATTCGACTTTTATTAGTTCCATTCCCTCTCATGTGCAAATTGTTTTGATAACCATACAAAGAAATTCATATATGAAATAAATCTAGAACAAAATATTGGCTCTAATACCATATTAGAGTAATGATAGAGACTTTATGTATATAAGGCTCATTCAAATCAGATTGACAAAACATGCATGGTAATTTAGCATGTATCGTTGATTATAGTTTTTCATCATTTTGGGTAAAAGATCCGTGAATGCATTTTCAAGATGATCAAACTCCACATTTAATGTCAGTATCAATTAGTTTTTTGATATCTATCCCCACTTATTCAGTGAGGTAAATGGCTTTTCAAGCAATTGTATCGATTGTTAGTTTGATATCTATTATATTGACCTAACTGAGCTCCACATTCAGTGTCGCTGTCAAAACATTCATGCAGAACTGCATTGCATTCATTAATAAGTACAAAATCTGGACCGAATCTGAGTTAGATTCAGCCTCCTTGGAATCCCACATCGAATGGATCGACCCAAACATATGCTGAAAAAATGTCGTGTCCTAATATAGTTTGCCAAAATAACGTGACCCATCAAAAGAAGTACACGGATGTGACCACACGAGATGGTAAACATTTGAAATGGGTTTCTACTTGTGAATAACATCACAAGCCATCTTTCATCTTATTTGAGACTACAGGTATTATGCTTTTATTGTTAAAAGAAGCAACTGGCACCGGATTGATTACCAAATACCTAAGAGTGTTTTTAATATGGTGCTTTTCAAGTTAATTTTCTCCCTTGACCCAACTTTTCTTAAATTTCATCTTGCACAACTGCGGATTGCATTCCATTGGTGGCCTTATATATTTCTTGAGCAATAAGAAGGTGGAGAAATGATGGTCAAGGTAAACACCACGTGAGGACTTCGGTTCTAGCTATTACTAGGTAAGCAGGTATAATAGCCTGTCGCACCTAGAGTTAGTGAAAGTGGGTTAAATACCCACAGCTGGGTTGACACGCCTTACGGTACTGTCCTCAACCACAGGTTTACCCAATTTTCCCGATTAAGGACAGAGCCATATATATATCAAAAGATATTCTTTATAAAATATACAAGTGAGGTGATTGATGGGACAGGGAAAGCATTTTGCTCGGAAAAATTTTATGCTACACCGTCACACTCTTTCATCTATCGTTTGAGCTAGGCAGAAGTCCCTTTATCTAATTATTTGGATTTTTGTTAGGTCCACCATCGTTAAAATTATTTACATATTGACTATTTGACATTTATTAGTTCCATTCCCTCTCATGTGCAAATTGTATTGATAACCATACAAAGAAATTCATATATGAAATAAATCTAGAACAAAATATTGGCTCTAATACCATATTAGAGTAATGATAGAGACTTTATGTATATAAGGCTCATTCAAATCAGATTGACAAAACATGCACGGTAATTTAGCATGTATCGTTGATTATAGTTTTTCATCATTTTGGGTAAAAGATCCGTGAATGCATTTTCAAGATGATCAAACTGCACATTTAATGTCAGTATCAATTAGTTTTTTGCTATGTATCCCCACTTATTCAGTGAGGTAAATGGCTTTTCAAGCAATTGTATCGATTGTTAGTTTGGTATCTATTATATTGACCTAACTAAGCTCCACATTCAATGTCGCTGTCAAAACATTGATGCAAAACTGCAATTAGTTTTTTGATATCTATCCCCACTTATTCAGTGAGGTAAATGGCTTTTCAAGCAATTGTATCGATTGTTAGTTTGATATCTATTACATTGACCTAACTAAGCTCCACATTCAATGTCGCTGTCAAAACATTGATGCAAAACTGCATTGCATTCATTAATAAATACAAAATCTGGACTGAATCTGAGTTAGATTCAGCCTCCCTGGAATCCCACTTCGAATGGATCGACCCAAACATATGCTGAAAAAATGTCGTGTCCTAATACAGTTCGCCAAAATAACGTGACCCATCAAAAGAAGTACACGCATTTGACCACACGAGATGGTAAACATTTGAAATGGGTTTCTACTTGTGAATAACATCACAAGCCATCTTTCATCTTATTTGGGACTAGAGGTATTATGCTTTTATTGTTAAAAGAAGCAACTGGCACCGGATTGATTACCAAATACCTAAGAGTTTTTTTAATCTGGTGTTTTTCAAGTTAATTTTCTCCCTTGACCCAACTTTTCTTTAATTTCATCTTGCACAACTGCGGATTGCATTCCATTGGTGGCCTTATATATTTCTTGAGCAATAAGAAGGTGGAGAAATGATGGTCAAGGTAAACACCACGTGAGGACTTCAGTTCTAGCTATTACTAGGTAAGCAGGTATAATAGCCTCTCGCGCCTAGAGTTAGTGAAAGTGGGTTAAATACCCACAGCTGGGTTGACACGCCTTACGGTACTGTCCTCAACCACAGGTTTACCCAATTTTCCCGATTAAGGACAGAGCCATATATATATATATATCAAAAGATATTCTTTATAAAATATACAAGTGAGGTGATTGATGGGAAAGGGAAAGCATTTTGCTCGGAAAAATTTTATGCTACACCGTCACACTCTTTCATCTATCGTTTGAGCTAGGCAGAAGTCCCTTTATCTAATTATTTGGATTTTTGTTAGGTCCACCATCGTTAAAATTATTTACATATTGACTATTCGACTTTTATTAGTTCCATTCCCTCTCATGTGCAAATTGTATTGATAACCATACAAAGAAATTCATATATGAAATAAATCTAGAACAAAATATTGGCTCTAATACCATATTAGAGTAATGATAGAGACTTTATGTATATAAGGCTCATTCAAATCAGATTGACAAAACATGCATGGTAATTTAGCATGTATCGTTGATTATAGTTTTTCATCATTTTGGGTAAAAGATCCGGGAATGCATTTTCAAGATGATCAAACTGCACATTTAATGTCAGTATCAATTAGTTTTTTGCTATGTATCCCCACTTATTCAGTGAGGTAAATGGCTTTTCAAGCAATTGTATCGATTGTTAGTTTGGTATCTATTATATTGACCTAACTAAGATCCACATTCAATGTCGCTATCAAAACATTGATGCAAAACTGCAATTAGTTTTTTGATATCTATCCCCACTTATTCAGTGAGGTAAATGGCTTTTCAAGCAATTGTATCGATTGTTAGTTTGATATCTATTACATTGACCTAACTAAGCTCCACATTCAATGTCGCTGTCAAAACATTGATGCAAAACTGCATTGCATTCATTAATAAATACAAAATCTGGACTGAATCTGAGTTAGATTCAGCCTCCCTGGAATCCCACATCGAATGGATCGACCCAAACATATGCTGAAAAAATGTCGTGTCCTAATACAGTTCGCCAAAATAACGTGACCCATCAAAAGAAGTACACGCATTTGACCACACGAGATGGTAAACATTTGAAATGGGTTTCTACTTGTGAATAACATCACAAGCCATCTTTCATCTTATTTGGGACTAGAGGTATTATGCTTTTATTGTTAAAAGAAGCAACTGGCACCGGATTAATTACCAAATACCTAAGAGTTTTTTTAATCTGGTGTTTTTCAAGTTAATTTTCTCCCTTGACCCAACTTTTCTTTAATTTCATCTTGCACAACTGCGGATTGCATTCCATTGGTGGCCTTATATGTTTCTTGAGCAATAAGAAGGTGGAGAAATGATGGTCAAGGTAAACACCACGTGAGGACTTCGGTTTTAGCTATTACTAGGTAAGCAGGTATAATAACCTCTCACGCCTAGAGTGAGTGAGGGTGGGTTAAATACCCACAGCTGGGTTGACACGCCTTACGGTACTGTCCTCAACCACAGGTTTACCCAATTTTCCCGATTAAGGACAGTGCCATATATATATATCAAAAGATATTCTTTTTAAAATATACAAGTGAGGTGATTGATGGGACAGGGAAAGCATTTTGCTCGGAAAAAGTTAATGCTACACCGTCACGCTCTTTCATCTATCGTTTGAGCTAGGCAAAAGTCCCTTTATCTAATTATTTGGATTTTTGTTAGGTCCACCATCATTAAAATTATTTACATATTGACTATTCGACTTTTATTAGTTCCATTCCCTCTCATGTGCAAATTGTTTTGATAACCATACAACGAAATTCATATATGAAATAAATCTAGAACAAAATATTGGCTCTAATACCATATTAGAGTAATGATAGAGACTTTATGTATATAAGGCTCATTCAAATCTCATTGACAAAACATGCATGGTAATTTAGCATGTATCGTTGATTATAGTTTTTCATCATTTTGGTTAAAAGATCCGTGAATGCATTTTCAAGATGATCAAACTCCACATTTATTGTCAGTATGAATTAGTTTTTTGAAATCTGTCCCCATTTATTCAGTGAGGTAAATGGATTTCCAAGCAATTGTATCGATTGTTAGTTTGATATCTGGTATATTGACCTAATTGAGCTCCACATTCAGTGCCGCTCTCAAAACATTGATGCAGAACTGCATTGCATTCATTAATAAGTACAAAATCTGGACCTAATCTGAGTTAGATTCAGCCTCCCGGGAATCCCACATCGAATGGATCGACCCAAACATATGCTGAAAAAATGCCGTGTCCTAATATAGTTCGCCAAAATAACGTGACCCATCAAAAGAAGTACACGGATGTGACCACACGAGATGGTAAACATTTGAAATGGGTTTCTACTTGCGAATAACATCACAAGCCATCTTTCATCTTATTTGAGACTAGAGGTATTATGCTTTTATTGTTAAAAGAAGCAACTGGCACCGGATTGATTACCAAATACCTAAGAGTTTTTTTAATCTGGTGTTTTTCAAGTTAATTTTGTCCCTTGACCCAACTTTTCTTTAATTTCATCTTGCACAACTGTGGATTGCATTCCATTGGTGCCCTTATATGTTTCTTGAGCAATACGAAGGTGGAGAAATGATGGTCAAGGTAAACACCACGTGAGGACTTCGGTTTTAGCTATTACTGGGTAAGCAGGTATAATAACCTGTCGCGCCTAGAGTGAGTGAGGGTGGGTTAAATACCCACAGCTGGGTTGACACGCCTTACGGTACTGTCCTCAACCACAGGTTTACCCAATTTTCCCGATTAAAGACAGTGCCATATATATATCAAAAGATATTCTTTTTAAAATATACAAGTGAGGTGATTGATGGGATAGGGAAAGCATTTTGCTCGGAAAAAAGTTAATGCTACACCGTCACGCTCTTTCATCTATCGTTTGAGCTAGGCAGAAGTCCCTTTATCTAATTATTTGGATTTTTGTTAGGTCCACCATCGTTAAAATTATTTACATATTGACTATTTGACTTTTATTAGTTCCATTCCCTCTCATGTGCAAATTGTATTGATAACCATACAAAGAAATTCATATATGAAATAAATCTTATTGGCTATAATACCATATTAAAGTAATGATAGAGACTTTATGTATATAAGGCTCATTTAAATCTTATTGACAAAACATGCATGGTAATTTAGCATGTATCGTTGATTATAGTTTTTCATCATTTTGGGTAAAAGATCCGTGAATGCATTTTCAAGATGAGCAAACTCCACATTTAATGTCAGTATTAGTTTTTTTATATCTGTCCCCATTTATTCAGTGAGGTACATGGATTTTCAAGCAATTGTATCGATTGTTTGTTTGATATCTGTTATATTGACCTAACTGAGCTCCAAATTCAGTGTCGCTGTCAAAACATTGATGCAGAACTGCATTGCATTAATTAATAAGTACAAAATTTGGACCGAATCTGAGTTATATTCAGCCTCCCTGAAATCCCACATCGAATGGATCGACCCAAACATATGCTGAAAAAATGTCGTGTCCTAATACAGTTTCGCCAAAATAACGTGACCCATCAAAAGAAGTACACGGATGTGACCACGTGAGATGGTAAACGTTTGAAATGGGTTTCTATTTGTGAATTACATCACAAGCCATCCTTCATCTTATTTGAGACTAGAGTTATTGTGCTTTTGTTGTTAAAAGAAGGAACTGGCGCCAGATTGATTACCAAATACCTAAGAGTTTTTTAATATGGTGTTTTTCAAGTTAATTTTCTCCCTTGACCCAACTTTTCTTAAATTTCATCTTGCACAACTGTGGATTGCATTCCATTGGTGCCCTTATATGTTTCTTGAGCAATACGAAGGTGGAGAAATGATGGTCAAGGTAAACACCACGTGAGGACTTCGGTTTTAGCTATTACTAGGTAAGCAGGTATAATAACCTCTCACGCCTAGAGTGAGTGAGGGTGGGTTAAATACCCACAGCTGGGTTGACACGCCTTACGGTACTGTCCTCAACCACAGGTTTACCCAATTTTCCCGATTAAGGACAGTGCCATATATATATATATATATATATATATATATATATATATATATATATATCAAAAGATATTCCTTTTAAAATATACAAGTGAGGTGATTGATGGGACAAGGAAAGCATTTTGCTCGGAAAAAGTTAATGCTACACCGTCACGCTCTTTCATCTATCGTTTGAGCTAGGCAAAAGTCCCTTTATCTAATTATTTGGATTTTTGTTAGGTCCACCATCGTTAAAATTATTTACATATTGACTATTTGACATTTATTAGTTCCATTCCCTCTCATGTGCAAATTGTATTGATAACCATACAAAGAAATTCATATATGAAATAAATCTTATTGGCTATAATACCATATTAAAGTAATGATAGAGACTTTATGTATATAAGGCTCATTCAAATCTCATTGACAAAACATGCATGGTAATTTAGCATGTATCGTTGATTATAGTTTTTCATCATTTTGGGTAAAAGATCCGTGAATGCATTTTCAAGATGATCAAACTCCACATTTAATGTCAGTATCAATTAGTTTTTTGATATCTGTCCCCATTTATTTAGTGAGGTAACTGGCTTTTCAAGCAATTGTATCGATTGTTAGTTTGATATATATTATATTGACCTAACTGAGGTCCACATTCAGTGTCGCTGTCAAAACATTGATGCAAAACTGCATTGCATTAATTAATAAGTTCAAAATCTAGACCGAATCTGAGTTAGATTCAGCCTTCTCAACCTATAAACTAAGTAACACCGACACTAACACGTAACACACGACACACACGACACGATATGCTGACACGTCATTTATCAGAAAATGCGAATTCCAACACATTGGAACACGTTGTATATTAAATGTATATACATAATAAATTATCATTTATCAAATTAATTTGATTCAAATTCATAAATAAATAAACCAAGAGTGAATTTACACTAAAAATATTAATCCACAATTTATTAATATTATTCATTGTTTCAATTTAACAAATTCAACTATATTATAATAATCCATAAATTTTGGAGGAAAAAAAATAGGTAATTCATATTCTTGACTCACGTGTCAAATGTGTCAGAAGAGAAGAGGAAAAAACTTTATGGTGAATTGTGTAGTACGAGAAATGAGAGTCAGAAGGAAAAAAAAGAATATATTTTCTTCTTTTTTCATTTATTATTATTATTTTTTACATATATACATTTTAACCCATCGTTTATTGAAATTTTTTTTAAATTGAGGTCACATGTCACAATCATGTGTTGGAAACTCACATATTGAAATTCCGACTCGAGTATCAAAGAATGTCAAGAAAGTTGATCGGATGTCTTATTTTTCGATACATATTAATCAAGTGTCGGAAAGTGTCGGACATGTGTTGGGGTATCCAAAACAACACAAAAGCTCTCGAAGAGTGTGTGGCATGGGTTCCCGAGAGGTGGGGTGTTGAGTTGAGAGGGTGAAATAGAGAGATCGGAGAGGGAGGGGAAAAACCGTGAGTTAAGGAGGACACGACCGAGAGCCGCTGTCGTCCACTACGTCCGTCCGAACCACAGCCGACTATTCGCCATCGGTCCTTGTTCACGTCAACGCCATGGTAGGTCCCATTCGAGCATGTCTCGGCTAATCCGATTTGGGGTCGATTTCCCGAGGATCCTGGCGCGGAGATGCACAAGGCGAATAGACATAGCCCGATCTTTGAGCTCATCCGACGTTGCGAGCTAAGTAGGGGGCACCCACCAACCACCCCTGTTTTTCCTCTTCGTTTTGTGCCATGTTTTCGCCTGAGCAGTTGATTGTGCCTCTTCACGTGCGCGCCGGGCTCACTGGTGCCATTCTTCATTGGTGTTGAGCATTCTTGGCTAATTTGTGTCAAGTTTCGATCTGGTTTTGGGTCGACCCCGTGGTGGCCCGCAGAGGCCGCAGCTGTCTTTTGTTCCGGCACCCGAGCGACAACAATCGTGGCAGCCGCAGAGACGTCGCCTGCTGGACGTGGGGGCAAGCACTAGGCTCAGCTTTGTCAAGGCGGCACCACTGCCGTTTCCCCTAGGCCAGATGGACAGTCGTGGCACGCCTTTTGCCACCTTGCCTCATGGGGGCCAACTTGCTGCGAAGCAGCAGGAAGCGAGTCGGGTCGGCCAGCCCGGATCCGGGTCAGGCTAGCCTGACTCGCGGGTCTAGTTGGCCCGAACTCTTTATGCGTGGGCCAGATGATTTTTTGGGTCAAGTTTTATTTTTAATGGGCCGACCTTGTTTAGTTTTAGGCTTAGGTTTTAGTTCCACGGGGCTTTTCTTTTCTTTTATATTTCATTTTGGCCCGATGAATTTCTTGAATAAGAGATTGTGGGTATGAAAATTTGGTTATGCTAGATTTTACTAATGTCCTTTTGGTGCTTTTTTTTTAATCAAAAAAATATTTAGCAAGTAGTTTGGATTTATTTATTATCTTCTAACAAATGAAGTGATCATATGGGTGTGCAAAGATTTCTGAAACACTCAATAAACAAAGCAATAAATAAATAGCAAGGAAATGGAGGGTACTTACCTCAATGCAAGTAAGCACATACAATGTCAAATAGAAATCGCATATCCAACCTATATAGGTTTCTAATTGACACACAATTTCAACCAAACTTTTTTTGGTTTTTCTCTTGTTTAACAAAAACTACGCTTTATTCAATTTATGCAACGCGAGCTTAATCTTCATGTGATGTCGTAGAAAAAATGATGATGCTTCCCTACGTGTCCTAATTATAACAAGAAGAAAATTTAATATGCACTACCTTAACGTGGCATGAAACTTTTATTAAAATAAACTAACATGCAGGCTATATCCATGCGATTTTAATTAGAACAACCTAATCCTAGTGATGGGCAAAATTAATATGCATTTTATTCTAACATAATGTGCACTCTAATTAAATTGATACACGTGACATGCAATTGAATGAACCTATTCTATATGACATGTACATGATATTTTTTTGGGTATTTTTTTTTTATGGAAACTCAAGATTAAAATTTACTCAAAATGAACTACAAAGATTATGATACTATCTAACTTAAACTAGGAAATAAATTATTCTAATCCTAATTTAAATCGGAAAATTACCCTATTCTTCTAGAGTTGACATAAATGATATCTATCAAAATATATACTAATCTATTTTATGAAAAGCGATCAGAATCTATTCTAAACATGCAACATGATCTATAAAATTTTCCACCTAACCTTTTTATTTTATTTTTAACGGGGAAACATGTGACATCCAGAATTTTCGGTATTAATTTCAATTGAATTAATCAGGTCATTCCTATGCAATTGGAGCCGGAGATTAAAATGGAATACAAAATTGAGATGCGAGATGAGCTATTGGATGAGGAGAATATTCAATTGAAGCATTGAGGCATCACTTGGATCTATTGAGGCCTTACAAGGTTAAATTGAGAAGAAATGAGTGATCAATTGGAGGAGGTACCAAGCAATTTCGTGTGCCCCCATCCCACTAGCCATTTGGACCAATTCACATGTCCAAGAAAGAGCTTGGGTGGTTCAATGACAGCCAAGGGATAAATACTTGGCCTAGAGTGAGTGTGGGAGATATTTGTGGAAAAATTAAGTCAAGTGGAGCCCCCTCACCTCTCATCTCTATCCATCTACCTCTCCCTCATCCTCTCTCTCTAGTTGTCGTAAATTATTCCTCCTTCATTCTCCCCATTTCATGTGACGCCATAGCTGAAGAGAAACGAAGAAGTCATTGAAGACTACCCCTCCTCGGCTCTGCCTCTTCTTTCATTTTTATTTGAAGCTCGACAATTCAACCGTGACCTAAAGCCAGCGAAGCCACCGGTCGACGCCAGCAGCTGCTTCTCCATTTGGTCGCTTCACCATTCGCTGTCTCCTTCATCTTTCAGTCAACCACAATTTCACCGAAAGCTTGGAGTTGACTCGTAAAACCCCACCGAAGCTACTGCCAACCATTTGCTCCTCCATTAATTGCCCATCTCCACCGAACAAGCTTCAGCTTCCCACGTGCTTCTCCATTTCTTCTGCCGTGCGTCCCCAGCATCTCCATGGCCGCACGCCAGCTTTGCCGTCCAAGCATCCACGAACCTTGAAGACCGAAGCTACCGCGTGTCTCTCGTGGCCCAGACGAAGCTGCTTCCATCTTCAACGCCCGAAGTCCTCCTCCAAAGCCAGCTCTTTCGGTCAACAGCATCATCCACTGAAACATTTCGTTGACCCCGTTCATCCACGCATCCACCAAAGCTGCTGCCGTTCGTCCAGCAGAACCAGCTGATTTTCAGCTACTGCCATCTCGCTGAAGACCGAAGCTCACGGATCCAGCTGCCAGCAAAGCTGAAACCCAGCGTCATGTCCTCCGTTGCTGCTTCAATTTGCTACAGCTCAGCCCACGCTGCAACCTACCGAGCAGTCCAGCGAAAATTCTCCACGGACCCAAGCGAATTCAACTCAGCCGCAGCAGGCCCAGTTCAGTTTTCAGTGGCCCAAGTTTGCAAGCTTCGGTCCAGCTTTGAAGCCCATGTTCAGTTGTGCTTCAGCCAAGTTTGAAGCTGCAGTTCAGCCCATTAATTTCAGTCAGGCCCAATCCAACAGTCTTCAGCCTATTTGAAGCCCGGCCCAATTCAGTGAAGTCCAGCAAGCCTATTTAAAGCCCGCGACCTTGAAGCCCGTGTAGTTCAGTCCATTTTCAGCAGGTCCAAGCCCAAGTTTAAGTCCAGAATTTTCTGTGGGCTTGTAAAGTTCTTGGCCCAACCCGAGTATCCGCCGATGCCGCCGAAAATTTGGATTTCGGCCGCCATCGCATCGCCGTTGCGGTGATTCGATCTCCGCTTTTGTCAAGTGAGTTTTACTCACTAAAGCTTTATTAGTTTGCTAATTATGTCTTAGGGTTGGTTAGATTTAATTACATGCACTTAGGTGGTTAGATTAGGTTAGAACAATTAAATTAGTGACTTGAGGATGCATGTTAGGTGGTTAGACCTAGTTATTAGCAAGTACAAATGTTTGGTTATTTATTGAATGCATCTCGGGATTTTTCTCGACCCGTTTCGGGCTCCAATCAGGCAATATGGGCCTAAATTGGATTTTTAATGTTTATTTATTTATTTTCGAAATTTATTTATTTAATTAATTATTTTTCCTGAAATTCAACCGGGATGGCCGGTGACCGGAATTTCGTGCTGATTGTCGTGGTGCAATCCGTTCATTTATTTGAGCTCTACGTTGTGTGGAATTGAATTTATTGTGGAATTTTAGGAATTGTCTTAAATTGTTTGTTATTGAGTATTTGATTGATGGATGGCTGAGTATGGGTATATAGCGCCAGTACGTTGATGGGCTATATAGTAGGGAGAACGGTGAGAGCTAACTGAGAATGTTATTGGCTGAGACCAATCAGGTACGATGTTATTGGACATACGTGGTTCGGTGATTGGAAGTATCACTGCGAAAACGGCGCCTTAAAGAACGCACGTAAATGACTTATAGACAAACGTGGTTCGGTGGTTATGGGAATATTACTGGTGAAAACGGCGCCTTAAAGAACGCACGATGTTGTCTATAGCCAATGTCACCTTGGCGAAAACG
Organism: Eucalyptus rudis; assembly: GCA_019915205.1. NCBI lineage: Eukaryota > Viridiplantae > Streptophyta > Magnoliopsida > Myrtales > Myrtaceae > Eucalyptus > Eucalyptus rudis. The sequence continues at coordinate 85,660 of JAHMTN010000448.1, read as the reverse complement.
GCGCCCTTGAAAGGACATGTGGTTCGGTGATCAAGGTTATCACTGGTGAAAACGGCGCCTTAAAGAACGCATGGTGTCGGTGATCAGTATGTCATTGGCGAAAACGACGCCCGAGAAACACATGTGATTTGGTGAATGAGTACACCACTGGGAAAGCGTGGTATGAGTGGGAATGACCTAGAGAGGGTCTAATTGACATGTAATCGACTTAGTCGATTGATCAATGCTTGATCGGATGTCGTGAATTGTTTGAATATCTGTGTTTAACCTCGAATTGCAGGTTGGAACTGAGGCTAAGGTAAGTCCTCTGACTCGTGTTGTGCTTAGGCAACCGTATGGCGTATTAGTTTATTAATCGAGTCTTAGTGGGTAGGACTCGCTGAGACGTGGTCTCATTGGTTTTGAATAACCATTTCAGGACCCTGAGGAAAAGCTGAGGAGGAAGAACCTGAAGGGGAGAAAGTATTTTGAAGTAGAAGATGATCCAGAGAGGGATCTTGAATATAACCCAGATGTGGATTGGGATCCCATCCCTTTTGTGAACCCTGTTTTAGTGTAGATAGGTGTGAGACTTTTATGCTGTAAATAGTATTGTAAATATACTATGAGTGGTGATGTTAATGAAAGTGTGGCATGTGAATTTCAATATGAAAAATATGGCCTACTTTCCTATCCCATTGTTTTATTGTCTGGGGATTTATAACTGCTTCAGCATGTGCTGAATAAATAGAAAGGGTCGGCGATACATAGTCCTGGGATATCGCATTCTAAAATCGACCAAGTAAAAGGATGTGCGAGCGTCCGAGGATCGGGGCGTGACAAAACAAATTAACTCAAATCAACAAAAAAATAGCAAGAAACAATTAAATCATCCAAAACACATCCTATTCATTCAAATTAGGTAATGAACAAAATCAACGATATTATCCAAGTGGTTATGAATAAGATGGAAGATTTCAAGTGCAAATAGGGATCCTATCTTGCCGTTGAACCCGAATTGCCGCTCACATGCATGTTGTTAAATTAGGAAAATCCTTAATTAAAGGGCATTTTCGATATCTTTTGAAATATGCATTGTCACTCAAATATTTGATCAGATTACTATTAATCTCCATGGGCTTATTCTAATTAAGCTCAAAGCCTTTTAATTTTAATGGGCTAAACCATTACAATTAAAGCTTAAGACTCTTCCTTTTCCTCTTGTATTTTCGACCACTAACACTCCTAGCCTTGGTCTAATTTCTCTTCTTGTGGGCCACCATCCACGTGACTAATTCAGGTCCATTCATCACCACCAATCCGATTAAAATGCAATTAACTATATGCTTCTAAAAACTAAATACTATGCAATTTAATTCTAAAATCTTATTTTGGTGCTTTAGATTAGTCCCTAATTTTTATACAATTAATTCTAAAAGGTTAGGCATAATTTAGGTATCAACACGTATAATCTTTTCTTGGATGTTAGTGGCTTAAGTTAAAATCAATCAAGAGAGAAGTTGGGCCAAAAGGGTATTAGGCTAATCTAGTGTAATCAAGTCCCCAAATCCATTTAATCTCTTGTTTATAGAAGTAAATGCACTCCCACATTTTATTTAGATGTCTAATCAACCATAATTGATTAGTGATGGCTCCAAAATGTAAGAAAATTGTATGTTAAATTGAATACCAAGTTGCGATTGGTAGAGCTTGGAATAGTCTGTGCTATACGTGAATGATTACCTCATGAGAGGAACCTACGTTCTCGTTTGTAGTTCATTAGCTTTCTCTTCAGTGGTTCATCTTTGAAAAGATTGCAACATTTATCGTAAAAAATTTTATGTGTTATGTGAATCATGAATTTGGGAAGATTCTAGTAACCAATCCGCTATTTAGCTGGCAACCTTCACTTTGCAACATTTGAGGTGTTAGAAACGAGGGAGAATACACATCATACACATATTTTTCAATATGATTGGCATTCCAATCTTATATGACACCAAAAATAGCAATAGATGTTTGAGTTACACCACCTAATTTATTCCCACATATAATGGAATAGAGCACATGGAGTTCATAATGCCAACTATTACATGTCCCAAACTATTAATTAATTGCATCATGTCTCACTTACGCTTGAAGGCTTCGACAACTCCAGGCAAATGACTTCTCTTGAAATAGTCCTCCCAATCCATACACCTCGGATCAAAGTAGAAGACACTTTCTGAGTTTACTCCACTGTTAAAGGCTGTGGCTCTCCAAGTCATTGTATTTGTATCGTCAAAGCTAAGCCAATAAAAAAAAAAAAAAAGTAAGAGTAAGAGATTGTGTAATTTTGTGGATCATTATCAACTATTTTAAAATTTTACGCTAGGAGGTGAATGCATGACAATATCTAATCATTATGATGCTCTTCATCATGTGTAAGCTTGACTTTGATGCATGAAAATATATAATAGAGGAGGTAAGCATAGACTTATAAAAATTTAAACCTACGACTTCCTATTCTGATGTGATTAATTATTGCACTCTGCACGCACATTGGCCAATGCATAGAAGCTTACACGGCATTGGAGAAAATATAGGGTTCGTAGAGTTCAGCCAATCGCACAGCAAGGTTAACCTTTTTGTCCAAATCAGCATGCAAGCCTTGGAAGTACCCACCAAACACCGAGCTAGCTACTTTAAGCACCTTCATCCAAAATAATTCAGAATTAGGTTCAATTTGTTTTGCAAAAATATATATAATGTAAAAAAATAAAAAAATAATCATTTATATCACTTACGAATAATGATTAAATAAAAAATATTTCCATTATCTATGAAAATATCTGAACATCTATTAGTATCGATAATCAAAACATTATTCATTGACTTTTTTTAAGCGATATAAACAATACTTTTAATGAAAACTATTTTAAATTATTCATTTTCCACGAAATAGAAATACCTAAGGTTCCGTTTGTCCAACAAAAACTTCAGATGCTCTTCCCCTTTTCTAATGTCATGGGATATGCATGTCAATTAATTTGATAAATGTCTGAGATTCTTATGTAACACGAGTATGGGGAATAGCACGAGCATGGGGAATAGAGAAAGCACTTTTTTTTTTTTTTTTGGTGGCTATAACTTTTGACGATGACTTTTCGACTTCTTATCTCTAGCGTTTTTTTTAGTTTTTGCCCTTCTGTTAGGGCCCCAATGTTTTCATAATAGGTGATGTTTTATGTGTTACATTTAATTATTTCTAAAGGTTTCAGATATTTCCTGTTTAACGGAAATAAAAAAATGATAGCTGTAAATGTTGAAACATATTGAACGAAATTGTCATTTCAAACAAATTAGCTAATTATTTTGAAGATATGTTTATTAATTTATATATTATCATCACTTATGTATTTAAAGAAGGAAATATGTAGACTTGACTACTTCAAATTTATATAACATAAAGATCTTCAGATATTTGGGATCTTCAATTTTCTACATATTTTGATTTATTGAATTTACTTTTAGTGATCATTTCATCTTCACTTTTTAAGTCATTTTGAGCCAACCTTTGACAAGAGAATGTAACACCTCACGTGCTTGCGAAAGCTGGCCATGCTACCCATAACTTTAGGCTCACGAACTTTGACCGGCTTCCCATCCTCGTTGATCCAAGGACTGTCCTTGAAGTAACTCCAAACGATGTCTTGAAGATCTGAATAAGTCAAAGGATGTTTCCTTGAAGAACCCACATGGTAAATCTTGTTTGAATTGGTCTGATTAGCATGCACCGCCATGGCCACAATCATAACGTTTACCACCATATCTACCGGTATCTGCTCAATATGAAACTCTATATTTAGGTGGAAATGAATCAAATGAATTCGTATATGAATAAATGTAGGTCTGTATGTATTTTCAAATTTGCACAATAAAATGATGTTGAAATCTGTAATTATCGATAACGTTTGCCAAATGATCTATCATAAGCCAATTCAAAAAAGAGAAGTACATAGTCAATTAAGCTAATGCAAAATTTAGGATGCTTATGATCGTGGGATTTTAACAGTGGTAAGCACTTGTTGAGATGATTAGATGTTACTGTGTCGAGTAATGTGTTAGGTTTGCCCAGGAAATATTCCAGTCTTCCTCTACCATAACTTATGGCGATGCTGTCCATAGTTCTGTGTCGTCATATGTTTCCAAAGGTAAATAAACGTTCATTGGACAATTCTTGCTTGTTAAGCAAAATAAACACTCAATTAACAAGATATTTATCTTTGTTACTTGTCAAGAACTAAGGTCTAACAACATAATCAATCAAATAAAACCAACATTTAACCAGTAAAAGATGTGCCCATGTGTGTGTTCTTACCAACTTACTCTATTAATTTGATGAATATAGTTGTCTGTGAGACATTGATCTTTTACCGATGCGAGAAATATCTCTTCATACTCTCCTGCTATCCTCCCCGTGGAGTTGGCTTTTCTATGGCCCCTCTTTAAAATCAAGGATCATAAACTTTATTTATTCATTGTTTAGCCTCCTCTAAAGGTTTAACTTCCTCGAAAAGATGGTGCATTCATTAGTAAGAAATTAGATGTGGATATATTTCTTGGTTTTCTTGTTCAGTAACAACTTGCATTTTGCCCTTACCAAAAAAAAAAAAAAAACAACAACTTGCATTTCGCGAAGAACCAAGAGGTAATACCTAAGCAGTCCATTCACTTTTGTGCAGTGTTCAATAGAGTTCTTCCACTTTTTTTTTTAAATTCAATTAAGTCATTAAACTGAGGTGCATTGAACACCAAATAACCCACTTATGATATTACTCCCAAAAAATAATGTGGCGGGTGACACTAGAGATCTTAAGTGAGTGATCTGTAAGATTCTACTAACTATGAGCACACTCTAATACTTCTTGGAAGTTCAATTTCGGATCACCTTAGAGAGAGAGAGAGAGAGAGAGAGAGAGAGAGAGAGAGTTTTGTGAAGGATAACCTGGGAGGGAAACCCTCAATCCAACCGGCAAAAGGTTCTCGGTAAGTACTTGTTATGATTGTGGGTCTCATAACAGCAAGCGGAATATTTTTTTTGAGATGATGTTGCACCATCATTTCCCCCATTGCCTTCGTTAAAGTATATGTGTTTGGCCAACCGTGCAACCTTGCCCTGCGCATCAATTATAATGAAAATGATATGAACTGCTGAAGATTATTATATACTGGTACGTGCATAAACAAATGAATTGATTGATCAGACATATTTTAACTACCTAGCTCACTTTTTAGCTCTGAATATTATGGTCACATCCTTGGAGAAAGTACCTTGTAAAGAGTTTGTCACTAGAACTTCTAGTACAATCAAAAACATTTCTTACAACCCAAATTTTCACGAAAAGAGTATCAATGTGATGCAGGAGAATTACCAAAAAAAAAGTCTTAAACTTATTGCAATTATACAAATTCAGTACTAAACTTTTTTTTACTAATTGAGTCCAAACCTTTTGTACTTGTGCCAATTTAGTCCATCCGGCCAATTTTAAGTAAAATCACTGACATAAGGGTTGGCTAACTTACGTGGTGCAATTGGTGCTAACATAGGCAATTTTAATGATATTCTTTCAAAATTTTATTTATTTAATTGTTTTAATTTTCTTTTTCCTTTTTTCTCTTTCTTTCTCGGCGATCAGCTAAAGGAAGAATGGAAGAAAATAAAAAAGGAAAAAGGAAAAATATTAAAGTATTATTAAAAATTGTTTACGTTAGTGTTGGCTGCACCACATAGGATGGCCAACTTCTATATCAATAATTTCTAGCCAAAATTGAGTAGATAGACTAAATTTTCACAAATACAAAGGGCTTAAAACTCAATTGACCCAAAAAAAAAATTAAAACTAAATTGACACTTTTGCAATAAGTTTCGGAATTTTCTTATAATTTTCTTGTATGATACAATCAAGTTTAGAGATGATAAAAAGTGTAAGCTAAGCTTGAGGTAGTGGTCTAACTTGATGCCTGGGTTTGAGAGCCACAATTAAAGTAGTAATTTTCAACTAACTTAATCATCAATTCCATTGTTTACAATTCAATTAATAACAAGCAAACCTTTGCAAGCCTAAATTCTTTAAAGCAATGGTGATTTCTCTCTCTGAAGCATTCCTTTCTCGAAGTTCGTTCATCAATTCTTCAACCAAGAGTTTCTCTTCATTCACATCCAACTTCCTTGACCGGTTGGGCATCTCACCCATACTAAATGCCTTTTCTTGTATAATTCCAGTCATATCGCCACATACATATGCTGAAAATAAAGGGTTCCATAAGAAACATTGTCAGAGCAAACTACTTTATAAACGAGCGGGTTGTGAAATGGAACCTATCATCTGCTAATTTACATAGCAAAAATATCAAGAACAACCACAATCGAAAAAACACAAACCAGTTGATATGTGAAGTAGCATCTTTATGTTGACGCATCTTACAGCAAATTCAGCAACATGCTTAGCTCCAAATGTATTGACGGCTAGTGCAATGTCATATCTGCGGGAGAAAGATGGCAGTAAACACATAAATAGTATGAAGAAAAAGCAGTAAACACATAAATAGTATGAAGAAAAGGCCACGAATTATCTGAACTAAGTATAAATTGGGTGGGCAGGGCAAGATTGTAATCTCGCACCTTTCGTCGAATTTGGTAGTCGCGGCCGAACTGACAATTATGTCTATTTCTCTCCACATCTCTGATCTCAAATCGAAATCATGTACTCCCAAATTCTCGCAAGAAACGTCCCCAGGAATTGGAGACAATTTCTCCACAATTGAGTTGAAGTTCTCTGCCCATTCTTCCCTCAGAATGTCGAATAACTTCTTCTGTAGGAGCTGTTTGCGATCCGAAAAGATTAAGAGTTGTTATGAAGGAAAATTTATCTTTTATCTTAGTTTTCGTATTCTTTTTCTTCCTTTGCCTTGGTTTTCCATGTTAAATAGAGAAGAATTAATTTGGAATTACACATTTAAGTGATTGTGTCATCTACTGAATAGACCACAATACGGCTACTCCTGTAACGATTCAAGTTCTTTTCCTAAAATAACACAAATTCCACAATTTTCTTCCCTTAGGTTTCATTTGTTTTGCGAAGAGCGAATAAATTGATGTATATCTTTCTAAAAATGATCATTTATATAGCTTAAAAAATAAGTCAATAAAAAAAAATTTCATTATCGACGACAATTTATGTCTTGTATTTTCGTAAAAGATGAAAATATTTTTCACTTATTTATTCTTGTAAGCGATACAAACAATTATTTGAAAGAATTTTTTTTTTCAAATAAGTCATTTTTCATGAAATAAACGGAACCTTAATAACTTTTCTTTTTAACACACATCAATGGGTGCCTTTTCTTTCTAGTTAATTTAGAACAAAAAGTAGATCTAACTATCCTAGGATAATTTAGGTTTTGATTCTCTACCTCTTCATGCAACCTTTGTTTCGCTGCTTGTTTGTCCATAGCTCTGATAAGAACATACATTTTCTTGACGTTTGGTTGAATTCGAAGCAGCTTCTCCACAAAAACTAACCCGTCATAGTATATAGAATCAAATAAATGTTAGTTAGCAAAAAGATGGTCAATTGATGGCAATTAGCGACAATGTATATACTTCATACGGGGAGAAGGGGGGGGGGGGGGGGGGGGGGGCGCGAGCGATAGAGAATACTCTTTACGAGAAAGCCCGTGGCTCCGGTGACTAAGATGGTCTTGTTCTCAAGAAATTGGACTATATCCAACCCCATGTTGGAACCGAGAAGGACGAGTCTTTGAACTGGAGTTAGAGGCCACCTGAAGAGCGACTTGAGCACTGAGGCACAAATGCTCCATATATAGCTGCAACTTCATCCTGCCTATCAACCTCCCATAACTTTTTGACACGTCAACATCAACATTGCAATACGGCGGAAAGAGAACTAGCAGCCACACGGTTACATGTGAAATTATTTAAGGGGTACAATGTCATATTGTGTCTTCACGGTGTTCAAGGGTGCAATTCCATCCAGGCAAACCACTAAGACGATGTTGTCCGTCTTTATCATTATTTGATCAAGTCTCTATTAGATGTCCCTTGGTAGACAACCGCCGTTGATAGCACTCGTATATCGCTTAATAATCCCGCTTCCAATCCATGCAAGACTAGAGTTGTCTTAAGGATGGCGGTTCATGAGGAGTGCTAGTTGTGCTCATGTAGAGAGAGATGCCTTTTATTTCAGCGTTGGTCGACCTGCAACGATGACCTTGTCAATTTCAAGTCTTCCTGTGACGAGTGCTGTTGAGTAGCTGTTGTTCCTATAGAATTTCTTTCAGTTGGTGTAAGATATTTGATAATAATGATGTTGATAAGATGCAGCTAAAAGTCCTATATATATAACCATTAGTATTAATGCGAATTTTTTCAAAGTCTCAGTTGGGATATCTTGAACCGATTACGTGGTGGAGAATTATGGCAGGTACGAGTGGCCTAGATAAGAAGCAGCCTTGACAAGCTTTTAGGATGGTAAAAGGGACGAGAATGAACCAAATTACACACTGAATAAGGGGGGGAGTGTTTATGAAATACATATGTAAAAATAGAATTAACTCACAAAAGGTACCTTTTGACATAATAGCAACATTTAGTATTAGAACTCCAATGTTAAGTAGGCTTATGTAAGAGCACTATTTGGATAGATGATCTCCTAGGAAAGTGCTTCATTATATGTCAAAGGACAAAACTGTGTACCTAAGTATAGGACAGTCGAAAATGGACAATACCTAAGTATATATCGTACGGTTAGTATTAATGCGAAGTTTTTCAAAGTCTCGGTTGGGATATCTTGAACCGATTACGCGGTGGAGAATTATGGCAGGTACGAGTGGCCTAGATAAGAAGCAGCCATGACAAGCTTTTAGGATGGTAAAAGGGACGAGAATGAACCAAATTACACACTGAATAAGGGGGGAGTGTTTATGAAATACATATGTAAAAATAGAATTAACTCACAAAATGTACCTTTTGACATAATAGCAACATTTAGTGTTAGAACTCCAATGTTAAGTAGGCTTATGTAAGAGCACTATTTGGATAGATGATCTCCTAGGAAAGTGCTTCATTATATGTCAAAGGACAAAACTATGTAACTAAGTATAGGACAGTCAAAAATGGACAATACCTTTAGTGTATTAATTCAAGGGTGTCACAATATGGTATTAGAGCAAAACCTCCCTCTAGTGGCATGTGGTTTGAGGACAAATCACGCGGAAGCTAATGGACTTGTAATGAGCCAGTCCAAAAAGGGCAGAGAGTAATCATCGAGGAGAGAGTTTGGAGTAGTATGGCTTCCACCAAATTGGAAAGGGGGCAAGAATGAACCAAATTGTGCACTAAACAGGAAGATATCATTCTTTGAATAAACATAAGAAACTAAAATTAACTTAGGAGATGGGCTTCTTAATGTAATGGCAACGTTTAACATTGAAACTTTATTGTTAAACGTGCACATGTAGACCGAAGGGCAAATTGGTGAGGTTTAATATGTGAAGGGCCAAAATGAACAATACCTCCAGTGAGTTAATTAAAGAGTATCATAGATTCTCTTATAGCAAGATTGGTATGCACACCACAAATGAAGGAAGCCTCGTGGGCTTGGTCTCAAGAGGACCTTCCAATACTTAAATTGGTAAATAAGGAATAAAGTGACAAATGAGAGGAATTTCAAAATAGATTTATCATAATGTGTAAGGACAGGCACGCAATGGGGCAGGGCTGAGGATTGCATTCCCCGTTCCCGCCACGGGAGGCGGAGCTTTGCCCCACCACCTTCCCGTGATCCTTGTAGTGTGGGGCGGGCACTTCCTCGAAGGGCACAAGGCACTGTATCCCATTATGGGAAATAAATTTCAAATGATTTTTTAAAGCGACATATTAAAGTAATATAATTGCCAAAGTTTGCATAACAATTTTTCATTATGCTACTTTAAATTTAATCACTTTTATATTAGGTTTAAATTAAGTAGTTAGTAAATTATAGTGAGTTATATATAACAATATGTACTTTAGCATATTACTTGTAATTACTTGCGCATGTTCTTAAAAGGCTCACAGAGAAAACAGGCGGGAGAACCGCCCTGGATAGAGAAACCCCGCGCTGTCCTCCTATTCCCTCTCTGTCGAGAAGACAAAAATAAACAGGGAATTAGGGGGCCTCACGGTGATAAAGGTAAACACCACGTTAGGACTTCAGTTCTAGCTACTACCGGGTAGGCAGGTATAATAACTTCCTGTGCTTGGAGTGAGTGAAGATAGGTTAAATGCCCACAGCTGGGTTGACACGCCTTACGGCACTGTCCTCAACCACAGGTTGACCCAGTTCCCCCGGTTGAGGACAGTGTTGTATATATATCAAAACATATTCTTTTAAAAAGATATAAGTGAGGTGATTGATGGGACAGAGCAAGCATTTTGCTCGGAAAAAGTTTATGCTACACCGTCACACTCCTTCATCTATCATTTGAGCTAGGCAGAAGTTCCTTTATCTAATTATTTGGATTTTTGTTAGGTCCACCATCATTAAAATTATTTACATATTGACTATTTGACTTTTATTAGTTCCATTCCCTCTCATGTGCAAATTGTATTGATAACCACACAAAGAAATTCATATATGAAATAAATCTAGAACAAAATATTGGCTCTAATACCATATTAGAGTAATGATAGAGATTTTATGTATATAAGGCTCATTCAAATCTCATTGACAAAACATGCATGGTAATTTAGCATGTATCGTTGATTATAGTTTTTCATCATTTTGGGTAAAAGATCCGTGAATGCATTTTCAAGATGATCAAACTCCACATTTAATGTCAATATCAATTAGTTTTTTTATATCTGTCCCCATTTATTCAGTGAGGTAAATGGCTTTTCGAGCAATTGTATCGATTGTTAGTTTGATATCTATTATATTGACCTAACTGAGCTCCACATTCAGTGTCGCTGTCAAAACATTGATGCAAAACTGCACTGCATTAATTAATTAGTACAAAATCTGGACCAAATTTGACTTACATTCAGCCTCCCTGGAGTCCCACATCGAATGGATCGACCCAAACATATGCTGAAAAAATGTCGTGTCCTAATACGGTTCGCCAAAATAATGTGACCCATCAAAAGAAGTACATGGATGTGACCACGCGAGATGGTAAACATTTGAAATGGGTTTCTACTTGTGAATAACATCACAAGCCATCTTTCATCTTATTTGAGACTAGAGGTATTATGCTTTTATTGTTAAAAGAAGCAACTGGTGCTAGACTGATTACCAAATACTTAAGAGTTTTTTAATCTGGTGTTTTTCAAGTTAATTTTCTCCCTTGACCCAACTTTTCTTTAATTTCATCTTGCAGAACTACGGATTGCATTCCATTGGTACCCTTATATGTTTCTTGAGCAATAAGAAGGTAGAGAAATGCAATCGCATTTACACATACATGTTGACGTCTATAATGATTTTAAAAGTCCTTTTTCCTCCAAGGCAATCTTCCTCATTTTCAACATTTTGTAGGATTGGAGGAACTTATGCTTATTTTTCTAGGCTTTGGCATTGATGATCGTTTTTCCTCCTTTTGGGCAAATGACCAATGCATTGTCAAGATGATGGAACTCCGCTTTATTATTGTCATTGTCAGTGAGTTGCTCCTTTTGTCCTCATTTATTCAGTGAGGTAGTTGGATTTTCAATCAATTGTATTAGTTATTAGTTCGGTATGTATCACGTGACCCATGTTAGGGTTAATGGGACTTTTTTGTTTTTCCTGGTCAGATCGTGGGGTGGGTGGGATTTTAAATAGTAAAAAGTTAATGCTCAGCTGCATTGCAATATTAAATCGTACAAAGTCTCACTGCTCTTTTCCTTGAGTAAACGTTGTCGAACCGAAGTTCTCAAATGATCGATCAATGTTTCAGTCAAGAAATTATTCAAATAATTAGAGTGACTCTATGATGTAGTCATCTGTCGGTCATAGAATCGTATTAATCATTAGGTCAACTCTAATTTATAGACAAGGTCTATCCATAATAGGAAAATTTACGTAAAGAAAGGTCGAGCTTTATGACTAAATAGCATTGCCTAAACATTGTACCTACTCTTTTTGCAACATTTAAAAGTCCGCTTAGTGTTTGAAACAAAAACTTTCCCAGACATGAAGATATTGCCTTTGTCAACTCCACTAGTAAGACACACATCAGGATTCCCTAACCATCAGATGTGCTATTGGATTAGGCTTGGAGTGAGTCTTTTGAGAAGGTGAAACCATCTAGAAAAGGACCACAATGGGAAGAATTCATTCTTTTCATGGAACATGAGAATAGGATGGTACTTCTTCGTGACATTGATGATTCTCATATGAGGGGCGAACTTGTTGATGTGATAAATCAGCCAAATTTGGAGAAGTCCCAATAGGGCTCTAAAAGTTCCTTATCTATTTGCTTTGAATCGATTAAGGGATATGAAAGTCTCAACGAGAATCATGTGTGTAAAGCGACTAACGTCTCCCTCAGTGTCACTACCATCTGAAGTAGTTTTAGTTGCTGGAGAGTTTTCATCTGATACTGATGTTTCTTCTGCAGGGACAGAAGTTGCCGATTGAACAGCTTGCCAGACAGCATTAGCCACCTCAGCTTCTGCAGCTGAAGCCTCCCTAAGTTTTTCCATCGAGTTTCTGTCCATGCCGGAACTGTTATAGACACGTCATTAAGATACACGCAGATAAGATGCTAACTAAAATGTTTGGGTGTGTCTGCGTGCCAACAAGTGCCTGTAGGCACGCAGCCTAGTGGCCAGAACCGGAGGGAAGCAGAGAGGGACACGGATTGGGGGCAAAAAGAAACAATTGTATGTCACTGCGGGCACAACAAATTCCAGACTTGTACTTGAGAAAAGGAAGGATAGGAGAGATGGGGAAGAAAGTATAATACCCCATGCCACCAGATGAATTATCTAGTGCACTATCGGAAGTTGGAGATGTTGCAGGAACAGCTCTAGACGCATTTAATTTTTGGACCACTGATAGGTGAGGCTCTCTCCGATGTTAACATGGGAGAATCGCTATCCAACTGGAACAGCGAATTTTTTATGACTAAAAGATCATCAAGCAGCATATCTGCACTGAATAATTCGAATTATATTAAGGGAACAAATGGATGACCAGATGAGAAGGCCAAATGAGAAGAACATATGTCATGCAATCGCTGGAAAAGCCTTCTGAACTAAACAAACAATTAGATGGACAATGAAACTTTATCAAAATATCTGACCAGATCATAAATCACCGTGGTATGCTGCATGAATGAACATTACAAAGCTCTTAATCTAACCAGTTTGTCCATATAATAACTCCTAATATGTCTGCTTATTGGAAATTTGAAAATCTTCCTCTTTCCAACAGAATAACATCCAACTAAACCCATAGCGAAAGGAAAACATGAGACAAATGATATAGATGGCCATTCCCATTCTGTTGTATGAGTCTCACTCTTACATATGAACCATGGTAAAGCCAGTGAAAACTAAAATGAGAAGATTACAAGACGAGAACCACAAAAAAGAGTTCCAGTTCCATGTTGACTGTGATTCCCATTTTATTTTTAATTCTTGTCTAAGATCATTATTGCGCCGGAAAAATTAGTGTTGATTATACAATTGGAACTGAAAAAAGTCAGTTTATGTATATAAAATTTGTATATAAACTGAAAAAAGTCAGTTTATGTATATAAAATTTGTATATAAACTGAAAAAAGTCAGTCCATGTGATCTCCAAGACTCCAACCAAAATTAGATCGATCAACACCATATCAATCAAACCTAAGATAAATAATCTTCTCAAGAGTTCGTGACCAATTTTCGAATTAAACCTGTCTGATAAGTCTCTACACTCGACCCTAAATATCTTTAGTTTCATCAAACAAGTAAACTCAATCAAAAGGCGAGTCTGATCTTATGTTAAGTTTTAAAAGATCTTCTGCTAAGTTTTTCAAAATAATACTTAACAATCTAGTCTAGATCACATGGGTTAAGTGTCTTAAAGATATACCCCGGTAGCCAGTTGGCATTGATGCTCTATGAGAAGGTCCTAGTTGTGCTCATGTGGAGAGAGAGGCATTTTGTTACTGCGTTGTTACAATAACCTTATAAATGTTTAACCTCCGTGTGACAAGTTGTGTTGAGTAGTTCTTGTTCATATAGAATTTCTTTTAATTGATGTGAGATATTTATGACAACGTTGTCACTGATAATATGCAGCTGAAAGTTCCATATAATGTGAAGTGTTTTCAGGTCTAGGTTGGGCTGGCTTGAACCTCTTGTGAGCAGGTTTGGTCTACACCCCACAAATAAAGGAAGCCTTATGGGCTTAGTCTCAAGAGAACCCTCCAATACTTGAGTTGGTAAATGAGAAATAAAGTGATAAAGGAAAGAATTTTTAGAAAGGGTCTATCTTAGTGTGTATAGATGAGCACATAGCCGGGCAAGGCTAGGGATCACATTCCCAGTCCCCGCCCCATGAGGCGGAGCTTAGCCCAACCACCCTCCCATGCGGTGCGGGGAGGGCGCTTTCTCGTAGGGCATGGAGCACCATATCCCAACGTGGGAAATAAATTTCAAATAATTTTGTACAATAAAGAAAGTTATATAATTGCAAGAGTTTTCATAACAATTATAAGTTTTGCTACTTTAAAACTATTATTATTCCATAATTATTAAAAATATCATAATCTCATATACGTGAGTCTACTTATTTAAGCTAATTTGTTTGTACTCTTCACTTTATGACACATTTTTCATTTTATATTAGTTTTGAATTAAGTAGATAGTAAACTATAAACAGTCTTTTAATATATTCCAACATGTGATTTATATATATCATGCTATTTATATGTAATTAATTATGTGTTTTCAATATACAAGTGAGAAATTGAGCAAGCTGAATGCTACATTGCTCTATGTGCATTATTAGACCACATTGCCTGTTAATACCTAAATTTTAGCTAAATATTTAGGAATAAACTATATAAAAAATTAGCTTTACCAAAAAAAAAACTATATAAAAAATTAGTGATCGATTCGGCCCTAACAAAAAGATTTTCATTAAATAAAACATCACATAGGCATTAAGATTATTTGCATTGACTAGTTTTTTTTTTAAAAAAAAAAAAAAAGGAAAGGGCTCAAGGTCCAGGCTTTCACCTTGACCCCTTTTTCTTTTTCTTTCCCCCTTTGCGCAGGCCTGGGCCTATCTTGCCTAGCTCACTTCCCTTGGCCTGACCTTTTCCTTATTCTTCCTCCTTTCGCACAGGAAGCAAGGACAATGCAAGGATAGAGCAGGTGCAAAGCAAAACAGAAGAGGAGTAGTCGGACAGTGACAGAGAGGATGGCTGGGCATGTTGTTGCTTGTAGAGTAGAGTTACCGCGAAGGTGACGGGCTCAAGATGACCCTAGTTCAGCCAAAGGGGAGGCCGGTTGGTGTGTTAAGGACCAGCAACCGAGCAACCTCCGTCAACCGGCCTTCTCAACCTATAAACTAAGTAACACCGACACTAACACATAACACACGACACACACGACACGATATGCTGACACGTCATTTATTAGAAAATGCGAATTCCAACACATTGGAACACGTTGTATATTAAATGTATATACATGATAAATTATCATTTATCAAATTAATTTGATTCAAATTCATAAATAAATAAACCAAGAATGAATTTACACTAAAAATATTAATCCACAATTTATTAATATCATTCATTGTTTCAATTTAACAAATTCAACTATATTATAATAATCCATAAAATTTGGAAGAAAAAAAATAGGTAATTCATATTCTTGACTCACGTGTCAAATGTGTCGGAAGAGAAGAGGAAAAAACTTTATTTTTAATGGGCCAACCCTGTTTAGTTTTAGGCTTAGGTTTTAGTTCCATGGGGCTTTTCTTTTCTTTTATATTTCATTTTGGCCCGAGTGCATTGCCAAACTGGGCTCATTCGATGAGCCCAGTCTAGCCAAGGATGGGCCTAGGGCGGTGTCGACCTAGGTTGAGTGCGGAGGCCTGACCCGAGTACGTTTATTTATGTGATATAACATAATTTTTTTCTGAAAAATTTAAAAAAAATTCAAAAATTAGGAAAAAGGCTAAAAATAATAATATTTGGTTAGATTTCAAAGAAAAATGCAAGGAAATCCTCAAAATAAATAAATAAATAAAAGAACTTTGCTTAAGTTCTTGGAAATAAATGTTGGATTATTATTTGCGTATTCCCGTATTCCAATTGCACCCTTGTGATGCACCGATTACTATTTCCTTAGCATGGTTAGGAATTGAATCCTAAGACTCACGATTGGTATAAAATGCTACACAAACACTTGGCTTGAAGTTTAAATAAAATTAGGTATTGGAAGGGTATTAGTTGATTACCTAATGTAATTAAGCCCCCAATCCTATTTTCTATTTCTTTGAATGTTTTACTTGAATTTCTAATCAACCTACCACAAACTAATTAGTGGCTACTTCTAAATGAAATTGACTTACAAGTTAAAAATCCGGACCATAAGCTACAAATTGGTAGACTTAGAAAAGCTTGGGTTAAGCCTAAACTTAGTAAGCCATTAGCCTAAAGCCGCGAGAGGAGAGGTTGTGGCACTACTTTGGGCCACGTGTTCATTTCTCGGAATTTTCCCTTATTGGACTCCTTGCCTCTTCTAGGCTCATTGAGGCAAACTAACTCCTCATAAAACGGGTGAAAAGTTTTTAGCTACGGCCGTCACGCTCCTTCATCCGTCATTTGATCTAACCAAGAAGTTCCATGCTCTAATTTATTGGATTTCTATGAGGTCCATTGCCAATGCAAAAAATCAATTATCGTGATCTTATCTCAAATGCACCATTTAAGGATTCGGCTAATGAATTACCGGGTCTAAACTTAGTTGGGGCTCTCTCGAGCTTATACCAATTCGTAACTTCGGTTCAAGTTATTAACACGCAAATGATTTTCAACTAGAAATCGCCACTAATTTTTTTTTATGGGTTGATTAGAAACTTAAGTAAAGTAACGAGATGATTACTTTATTCACATGAATAAGAGATTGTGGGTACAAAAATTTGGTTATGCTAGATTTTACTAATGTCCTTTTGGTGCCTTTTTTTTTAATCAAAAAAATATTTAGCAAGTAGTTTGGATTTATTTATTATCTTCTAACAAATGAAGTGATCATATGGGTGTGCAAAGATTTCTGAAACACTCAATAAACAAAGCAATAAATAAATAGCAAGGAAATGGAGGGTACTTACCTCAATGGAAGTAAGCACATACAATGTCAAATAGAAATCGCATATCCAACCTATATAGGTTTCTAATTGACACACAATTTCAACCAAACTTTTTTTTGGTTTTTCTCTTGTTTAATTAAAACTATGCTTTATTCAATTTATGCAACGCAAGCTTAATCTTCATCTTCATGCGATGTCATAGAAAAAATGATGATGCTTAACTACGTGTCCTAATTATAACAAGAAGAAAATTTAATATGCACTACCTTAACGTGGCATGCAACTTTTATTAAAATAAACTAACATGCAGGCTATATCCATGAGATTTTAATTAGAACGACCTAATCCTAGTGATGGGCAAAATTAATATGCATTTTATTCTAACATAATGTGCACTCTAATTAAATTGATACACGTGATGTGCAATTGAATAAACCTAATTCTATATGGCATGTACATGATATTTTTTTGTGTATTTTTTTATGGAAACTCAAGATTTAAATTTACTCAAAATGAACTACAAAGATTATGATACTATCTAACTTAAACTAGGAAATAAATTATTCTCATCCTAATTTAAATCGGAAAATTACCCTATTCTTCTAGAGTTGACAAAAATGATATCTATCCAAATATATACTAATCTATTATATGAAAATCAATCAGAATCTATTCTAAACAAGCAACATGATCTATAAAATTTTCCACCTAACCTTTTTATTTTATTTTTTAACGGGGAAACAAATTAACTCAAATCAACAAAAAAATAGCAAGAAACAATTAAATCATCCAAAACACATCCTATTCATTCAAATTAGGTAATGAACAAAATCAACGATATTATCCAAGTGGTGATGAATAAGATGGAAGATTTCAAGTGCAAATAGGGATTGTATCTTGCGGTTGACCTCGAATTGCCGCTCACATGCACGCTGTTAAATTAGGAAAATCCTTAATTAATGGGCATTTTCGATATCTTTTGAAATATGCATTGTCACTCAAATATTTGATCAGATTACTATTAATCTCCATGGGCTTATTCTAATTAAGCTCAAAGCCTTTTAATTTTAATGGGCTAAACCATTACAATTAAAGCTTAAGACTCTTCCTTTTCCTCTTGTATTTTCGACCACTAACGCTCCTAGCCTTAGTCTAATTTCACTTCTTGTGGGCCACCATCCACGTGACTAATTCAGGTCCATTCATCACCACCAATCCGATTAAAATGCAATTAACTATATGCTTCTAAAAACTATATACTATGCAATTTAATTCAAAAATCTTATTTTGGTGCTTTAGATTAGTCCCTAATTTTTATACAATTAACTCTAAATGGTTAGGCATAATTTAGGTGTCAACATGTATAATCTTTTCTTGGATGTTAGTGGCTTAAGTTAAAATCAATCAAGACTGCTTGCTAAAATTCTTTGGCTTAAGTTAAAATCAATCAAGAGAGAAGTTGGGCCAAAAGGGTATTAGACTAATCTAGTGTAATCAAGTCCCCAAATCCATTTAATCTCTTGTTTGTAGAAGTAAATGGACTCCCACATTTTATTTAGATGTCTAATCAACCATAATTGATTAGTGATGGCTCCAAAATGTAAGAAAAATGTATGTTAAATTGAATACCAAGTTGTGATTGGTAGAGCTTGGAATAGTCTGTGCTATACGTGAATGATTACCTCATGAGAGGAACCTACGTTCCCGTTTGTAGTTCATTAGCTTTCTCTTCAGTGGTTCATCTTTGAGAAGATTGCAACATTTATCGTAAAAAATATTATGTGTTACATGAATCATGAATTTGGGAAGATTCTAGTAACCAATCCGCTATTTAGCTAGCAACCTTCACTTTGCGACATTTGAGGTGTTAGAAATGAGGGAGAATACACATCGTACACATATTTTTCAATATGATTGGCATTCCAATCTTATATGACACCAAAAATAGCAATAGATGTTTGAATTACACCACCTGATTTATTTCCACATATAATGGAATAGAGCACATGGAGTTCATAATGCCAACTATTACATGTCCCAAACTATTTATTAATTGCATCATGTCTCACTTACGCTTGAAGGCTTCAACAACTCCAGGCAAATGACTTCTCTTGAAATAGTCCTCCCAATCCATACACCTCGGATCAAAATAGAAGACACTTTTTGAGTTTACTCCACTGTTAAAGGCTGTGGCTCTCAAAGTCATTGTATTTGTATCGTCAAAGCTAAGCCAATAAACAAAAAACAAAAAAAAAGCAAGAGTAAGAGATTGTGTAATTTTGTGGATCACTATCAACTATTTTAAAAATTTACGCTAGGAGGTGAATGCATGACAATATCTAATCATTATGATGCTCTTCATCATGTGTAAGCTTGACTTTGAGGCATGAAAATATATAATAGAGGAGGTAAGCGTAGACTTATAAAAATTTAAACCTAGGACTTCCTATTATGATGTGATTAATTAATGCACTATGCACGCACATTGGCCAATGCATAGAAGCTTACACGGCATTGGAGAAAATATAGGGTTCGTAGAGTTCAGCCAATCGCACAGCAAGGTTAACCTTTTTGTCCAAGTCAGCATGCAAGCCTTGGAAGTACCCACCAAACACCGAGCTACCTACTTTAAGCACCTTTATCCAAAATAATTCAGAATTAGGCTCAATTTGATTTGCAAAAATATATATAATGTAAAAAGATTAAAAAAAATAATCATTTATATCACTTACGATTAATAATTAAATAAAAATATGTTCATTATCTATGAAAATATTTGAACATCTATTAGTGTCGATAATGAAAACACTATTCATTGACTCTTTTTTTTAAGCAATATAAACAATAATTTTAATGAAAAATATTTTAAATTATTCATTTTCCACGAAATAGAAATACCTAAGGTTCCGTTTGTCCAACAAAAACTACAGATGCTCTTCCCCTTTTCTTAATATCATGGGATATGCATGTCAATTAATTCGATAAATGTCTGAGATTCTTATGTAACACAAGAGCCTGGGGAATAGAGAAAGCACATTTTTTTTTTTTTTTGGTGGCTGTGACTTTTGACGACAACTTTTCGGTTTTGAATTTGTAAAGCAAAAAATTATGCATGATCGCCGGAATGTAAATTATTATTCAAACTTTAAATTTTTCATAATAGGTGATGTTTTATGTGATACATTTACTTATTTCTAAAGGTTTCAGATATTTCCTGTTTAACGGAAATCAAAAAATGAGAGCTGTAAATGTTGAAACATATTGAAAGAAATTGTCACTTCAAACAAATTAGCTAATTATTTTGAAGATATGTTTATTAATTCATATATTATCATCACTTATATATTTAAAGAAGGAAATATGTAGACTTGACCACTTCAAATTTATATAACATAAAGATCTTCAGATATTTGGGATCTTCAATTTTCTGCATATTTGATTTATTGAATTTACTTTTAGTGATCATTTGATCTTCACTTTTTAAGTCGTTTTGAACCAACCTTTGACAAGAGAATGTAACACCTCACGTGCTTGCGAAAGCTGGCCATGCTTCCCATAACTTTAGGCTCACGAACTTTGACCGGCTTCCCATCCTCGTTGATCCAAGGACTGTCCTTGAAGTAACTCCAAACGATGTCTTGAAGATCTGAATAGGTCAAAGGATGTTTCCTTGAAGAACCCACATGGTAAATCTTGCTTGAATTGGTCTGATTAGCATGCACCGCCATGGCCACAATCATAGTGTTTACCACCATATCTACCGGTATCTGCTCAATATGAAACTCTACATTTAGGTGGAAACGAAACAAATGTATTCGTATATGAATAAATGTAGGTCTATATGTATTTTCAATTTTGCACAATAAAGTGATGTTGATATCTGTAATTATCAAGAACGTTTGCCAAATGATCTATCATAAGCCAATTCAAAAAAGAGAAGTACATAGTCAATTAAGCTAATGCAAAATTTAGGATTCTTATGATCGTGAGATTTTGACAGTGGTAGGCACTTGTTGAGTGATTAGATGTTACCGTGTCGACCGTGTCGAGTATCGCGTCAGGTTTGCCCAAGAAATATTCCAGTCTTCCTCTACCATAACTTATGGCGATGCTGTCCATAGTTCTGTGTCGTCATATGTTTCGAAAGGAAAAAAAAAAGTTCATTGGATAATTCTTGCTTGTTAAGCAAAATAAATACTCAATTAACAAGATATTTATCTTTGTTACTTGTCAAGGACTAAGGTCTAACAACATAATCAATCAAATAAAACCAACATTTAACAAGTAAAAGATGTGTCCATGTGTGTGTTCTTACCAACTTGCTCTATTAATTTGACGAATATAGTTGTCTGTGAAACATTGATCTTTTACCGTTGCGAGAAATTTCTTTTCATACTCTCCCGTTATCCTTCCCATGGAGTTGGCTTTTTTTATGGCCCCTCATTAAAATCAAGGGTCGTAAACTTCATTTATTCATTGTTTAGCCTCCTCTAAAGGTTTAACTTCCTCGAAAAGATGGTGCATTCTTTAGTAAGAAATTAGATGTAGGTATATTTCTTGGTTTTCTTGTTTGGTAACAACTTGCATTTTGCGAAGAACCAAGAGGTAATACCCGATCAGTCCATTCACTTTTGTGTGGTGTTCAATAGAGTTCTTCCACTTTTTTTTTTAATTCAATTAATTTATTAAACTGAGATACATTGAACACCAAACAACAATTCAGGAACCACTTATGATATTACTCCCAAAAAATAATGTGGCGGGTGACACTAGAGATCTTAAGTGAGTGATCTGTAAGATTCTACTAACTATGAGTGGACTCTAATACTTGTTAGGAAGTTCAATTTCGAACCACCTTTTAGAGAGAGAGAGAGAGAGAGAGAGAGAGAGAGTTTTGTGAAGGATAACCTAGGAGGGAAACCCTCAATCCAACCAGCAAAAGGTTCTCGATAAGTACTTGTTATGATTGTGGGTCTCATAACAGCAAGCGGAATATTTGTTTGAGATGATACCGTACGATCATTTCCCCTATTGCCTTCGTTAAAGTATATGTGTTTGGCCAACCATGCAGCCTTGCCCTGCGCATCAATTATAATGAAAATTATAAGAACTGCTGAAGATTATTATATACTGGTACGTGCATAAACAAATGGATTGTTTGATCAAACATATTTTAACTACCTAGCTCATGTTTTAGCTCTGAATATTATGGTCACATCCTTGGAGAAAGTAACTTGTGAAGAGTTTATCAGTAGAACCTCTAGTACAATCAAAAACATTTCTTACAACCCAAATTTTCATGAAAAGAGTATCAATGTTTTAAGAACCTGGACCCCACTATGTAATATTGTCCGCTTTGGACATTGAGTCCTAGCCCCGAGGACCAAGGTGCGGACGCACCGCCACCTGGGTGGTCACACTCTCCCCCCCTTGGGAGCACAGTGCCCTCGCTATGGCCCCACCACAGTCAGAGTCGACTCTGATACCGACCGAGGTGTGGGTGCACCGCCATCCCTTCTCCCCACGCATCGCCGCCTGGGCTGTCACACTCTCCCCCCCTGGGACCGGTCAAGAGTTAGCTCTGATACTGACCGAGGTGCGGACGCACCGCCATCCCTTCTCCTCACGCACCACCGCTTGGGCCGTCACACTCTCCCCCCTTGTGACCCACACACGGTCGGGAGTTAGCTCTGATACCGATCGAGGTGCGAACACACCGCCATCCCTTCTCCTCACGCATCGCCGCCTAGGCCGTCATACTCTCCCCCCCCCCTTGGGAGCACAGCACCCTCACTGTGGCCCCACACACAGTCGAGAGTCAGCTCTAATACCATTTGTAAGAACCCAGGCCCCACTGTATAATATTGTCCACTTTTGACACTGAGTTCTCATGGCTTTAAAAGGCATTACACAAATTAGATGGATCCAAGCCTTATAAACTAGCCCAGGACTCCTCCCCTAAGTGATGTGGGACAAGAGAAGACCCCTTCCCTACGCACGTTCGGGGACCAAGGCATGGATGCATCGCCATCCCTCCTCCCTACGCACCACTACCTAGGCTGTCACAAACAGTAGGAGAATTACCAAAAAAAAAAAAATCTTAAACTTATTACAATTATACAAATTCAGTACTAAACTTTTTTTTTTTACTCAATTAAGTCCAAACCTTTTATACTCATGTCAATTTAGTCCATTTGGCCAATTTTGGCTGAAATCACTAACATAAGGGTCAACTATCTTACAAGGTGCAATCAGCGCTAACATAGGCAATTTTATTGATATTCTTTCAAAAAAATTATTTATTTAATTGTTTAATTTTCTTTTTCCTTTTTTCTCTTTCTTTCTCGACGATCAGCTAAAGGAAGAAGGGAAGAAAATAAAAAAAGGAAAAAGAAAAGATATTAAAATATTATTAAAAATTGTTTACGTTAGTGTTGGCTGCATCATATAAACGTCCGACGTCTATGTCAATAATTTATAGCCAAAATTGAGCAGATTGACTGAATTTGTACAAATACAAAAGGCTTAAACTCAATTGACAAAAAAAAAAGTTTAAAACTGAATTGACACTTCTACAATAAATTTCAGAATTTTCTTATAATTTTCCCGTATGATACAATCAACTAGAGATGATAAAAAGTGTAAGCTAAGCTTGAGGTAGTGGTCTAACTTGATGCGTTGGTTTGAGAGCCACAATTGAAGTTGTAATTTTCAACTAACTTAATCATCAATACCTTTGTTTACAATTCAATTAATAACAAGCAAACCTTTGCAAGCCTAAATTCTTCAAAGCAATGGTGATTTCTCTCTCTGAAGCATTCCTTTCTCGAAGTTCGTTCATCAATTCTTCAACCAAGAGTTTCTCTCCATTCACATCCAACTTCCTTGACCCGTTGAGCGTGTCACCCATACTAAATGCCTTTTCTTGTATAATCCCGGTCATATTGCCACATACATATGCTGAAAATAAAAGGTTCCATAAGAAACATTGTCAGTGCAAACTACTTTATAAATGAGCGGATGGTTAAATGGAACCTATTGTCTGCTAATTTACATAGCAAAAATATCAAGAACAACCACAATCGAAAAAACACAAACCAGTTGATATGTGAAGTAGCATCTTTATGTTGACACATCTTACAGCAAATTCAGCAACATGCTTAGCTCCAAATGTATTGACGGCTAGTGCAATGTCATATCTGCGAGAAAAAGATGGCAGTAAACACATAAATAGTATGAAGAAAAAGCCATGAATTATCTGAACTAATTACAAATTGGGCGGGCAGGGCAAGATTGTAATCACGCACCTTTCGACGAATTTGGTAGTCGCGGCCGAACTGACAATTATGTCTATTTCTCTCCACATCTCCGATCTCAAATCGAAATCATGTACTCCCAAATTCTCGCAAGAAACGTCCCCAGGAATTGGAGACAATTTCTCCACAATTGAGTTGAAGTTCTCTGCCCATTCTTCCCTCAGAATGCCGAATAACTTCTTCTGTATGAGCTGTTTGCGATGCGAAAAGATTAAGAGTTGTTATGAAGGAAAATTTATCTTTTATCTTAGTTTTCGTATCCTTTTTCTTCCTTTGCCTCGATTTTCCATGTTAAATAGAGTAGAATTAATTTGGAATTACACATTTAAGTGATTGTGCCATCTATTGGATAGACCACAATACGGCTACTCCTGTAACGATTCAAGTTTTTTCCTAAAATAACACAAATCCCACAATTTTATTCCCTTCGGTTCTATTTGTTTTGTGAAGAGTGAAAAAATTGATGTATATCTTTCCAATTTAGAACAAAAAGTTGATCTAAACTATCTGAGGATAATTTAGGTTTTGATTCTCTACCTCTTCATGCAACCTTTGTGTTGCTGCCTGTTTGTCCATAGCTCTAATAAGAACATATATTTTCTTGACATTTGGTTGAATTCAAAGCAGCTTCTCCACAAAAACTAACTCGTCATAATATATAGAATCAAATAAATGTTAGTTAGCAAAAAGATGGGAAGCGGATCGAGATTTTGTAATTATGTCGGGAGCTATAGAAATCGATAGAAATAAAATGAGAAACAATAAAAGAATACTAGAAATTTACGTGGTTCGATTTGAATGTCAGAACCTATGTCCACAGGAAGAGCCAGCAAAATAATCCACTATAGATCGGAGAATTACAAGATTACAATCACTCATGCATTCAAGTGTTTCCCAGTCACTGCTTTATAACCGATACCCACGATGTTTAACGACTCAACTCCACTGGACTTGACTCCGCACAAACTTCTCTGAGCTCACGTCTCTCGCTCTCTCCCTCTTGAGTCCTCTCGCTACTTGCATCTTCGGACGTCTTCTCCTTTTATAAGGAAGAAGGGCAGAAAACAAGACAAAATGAAAGTAAATGGCCTCATTAAATGCAGCACAGGCGCCCACAAGATAAGCCGTAGTCGGCACCGACGCCCACCATATTTGTAGGCGTGCATGCAGATCGTGCATGTGCATGGGCACACATTTAATGAGGCAGAAGAGATAAGTGATAATAGTTGACAAACGCGTGCCTATGATCCGTCAAATGAGGTGGGCCACAGTCTTCAAATTTCTTGTTCTTGGAGAGAAGAAAGCGCTATAGGAGGCATGTGCTGCAGGTTACGGGTCCCATTATTTAATGTAGAAGATTGCGGATGCCTTCCTTTTTCGGCTGAGGAAGATCTCTCTTCTCTGACTTCTCTTCTCTAACTTTTCAATATATCATGTGAGTGATATAATTTTTTAAAAACGTTTGCCATAGGTGTCATGCCACAAAGACTTTTGGTACTTGTGAATATTTTTTAAAAGTACTAGCGCTGAAATGATCAACTAAAAAGTTAAGACACTCAAAGATATGACTTTGAAATTAAGCAATAAAAAATTGAAGAAATATTTACAATACATTAGTAAATGCCACTGGCACTACTAACCCTGTATTTAGCTTTATCTTCCTTGTCTCTTACAAAGACCTAATATACATCTGTCACGACCAAAATTTTTTGGGAGTGGATCACCTAGGGTTTGGCTAATGGATTGTTAAACCTAGACTTAACTCGGGCTCTCCCAAGCCCATACCAATTCGCGACTTAGGTTTGAATTGTTAACATGCAATTAAATTTTAACTAGGAGTCGCCACTAATCTATTTTTCGTTGGTCGATTAGAAACCCTACTAAAGTAACGGGAGATTTACTTTACTCCTACGAACCAGAGACTAAGGGTACGGGGACTTGATTACGTTAGATTTCTCTAACGCCCTTTCGGTACCTTTCTTTTTATTTTGAAAAATGTTTGGCAAGTAATTTGGATTGATTTTCGATCTATTTCCCTAACATGTGAGGTGTTCATGTAGGTGCGCAAACCACCAATTTAACATCTAAGAAAGCAATTAAATGATGCAGAACATACCTCAAAGCAACAAAAGCATCTGCAGTGTTAGATCAGAATTCACATCAGCAATCCTAGATATGATTTCTAATTAACACGCCATCAAGTAATTTTTTGTTTTCACTTTATTTAATGAGAATCATGCGATGCATTCTAATAATATGACATGGCAACATGACCTAAGCTATATGACATTAGTAAAGTAAATCCTAAAGATATGCAATAATTAAATGCAATCTAAATGATCTAATTCTATTGACGGGCAGTTTCTAATTAAATGGGCCTAAAAAACAAAATGACGTGCATTTGATATTTCAATTCCTAAAAAATGCAAACTATCTTAGAGAATGAAATGAATCTACTCTAAGACAATTTTTTTTATGAAATTCGAAATTAAGATGCAAAAATTACCTAGCTAGATTAAAATTCTATCCAATTTGTATTAGGAATTAGGTTAAGCCAAATCCTAATTTAAACTAGAATCTTATCTTAACCAAGTAATCTCTAATCTAAAATGCAATCTATCTAAAAGATTTATCTAAATAAAACTAAACATGCAATCAACCTAATATGCAATGACGTACCATACATGCATGATGATTTTTTTGTATTTTTCTTTATAAAATTCGAAATTTAAAATTGCCAAATAATTAAACGTGCCATTTAAATTAAAGAAAACTAACATCCTAAATGAATGCATTTTTTTGGATTTTTTTTATTTAAAAATTCGAAATAAGATTGCAATTCTAAACATGCAAGATAACCCTAAGACTGAGAATATTCTAAAACGAACCTAATCCTAATTCAATTTTTTTCTTTTACGAAAATAAAATTGACTTAAAACAGCAAATCAAGCAAAATAAGATTGATATCTAAAAAATTGGCGAACCATATCTCGCGCATGAGATCAGGTTGACCAATTTTAAAATTAAATCACGAATCGAATCTCGGACGTGAGATCGGATTGTCGATTTTTGCAAGAGATTGCGAGTCGGATTTCGGGCGCGGAAATCGGACTGTCAATCCCTAATTTGAGAGCTCCTCGAGTTGCGAATATCACGCTAGGGATTTCAATCATGTGCATCAACGAATATATCAAATAAGGAAACGGAATTTTTGGAAATCAAAATAGACAAAATTTTTACCTATTCCGAATATTGGCTCCCAAATTCCGATCCTCAAACGGCTACGGCTACTCACGACGTGATATGGTAATGCTCGGCAGGCTCACAGCTCGGACTTGGATGTCGGGACTGGATTTTGGTGGTGTTGAGGCTCACTGAATTGGACTTGAATTGCCCCAACAAATTGCCGAGGAAAGCCAGGACACTCAGCAAAGTGGTCTGGACTCGTTCCGGGTGATGTCTGTGATCACACTTTGTCAAAGGACAGTGGCAAGCCTCGTGGTGGTTCAACGAGGTGCCCTTGGGTAGCAACCGATAGACAGATCAACAAAGTCACCACAAATCAGGGGGCGGCTCAACGTCGGGGTGGCACGTCTCGGGCAGCAGCGGCGTCACAAAGAACTCGAGCGAGGCAATGGAACTATGTCGGCAAGGGTGGCATCCGATTTGCGGGACTTGTGGGGGTCTTGGACGCGCTGTTTCGGCGGTCACGTGAAGACGATGCAACGAAGATGGAGTCAAGGTTTTGCGGGCAAAGTCGTGGAGAGAGGAGATTTCGTTCTCTCTCTAGTGCGTGTCCATCTTCTCGCAGGTTCTCTCCTTCAAGGCTTCTTCAACGTGTAGATGTCCAACTTGCAGAAGAGGGATTCTCCCCTTTTTGCCTTTTTCTGACGGTGGTGGACAATTTTTCAGAGTTGAAGGATCCGGCTCCTTCTTGCACAAACAACCTCTCTATTGCCCTTATTTTCTCTCACGTGTTCCCTCTCACGTCTTCTAAAGCTCCCCTTGGCTGAATATGTGCATTGAAGTCACGGTCATGCTTTCTATATCATAAAGCTTTGCCTTGTGGCCATGAATTTCTCTCTCTTTTCACGTGCGTGTTCTATGCGTTGTTGGGTTTTTCGCCATGAGGATCTGATTGCCCCCCTCTTGTGTGGCCGTATGTATCAATGTGTGTGGCCTCCTCCAAAACCCTACGTGTTTTACCTTTTTATAGGCCGCCGATTAGGGTTTTTAATTTTTTCAAATCGATATTCACGAAGATCCTTTTTTCAAACGCAATATTCACTTTTCTGGACGCCATATTCGTTTACACTTGCCCTATCCAAAAAAATTCATATCCCGGAAAAATTTCAAAATTTTATATTCCTACGAGATAATTAAAAAACACGGGCTTGGGCCAACCTGTTCACTTCGTGGGCCTGATCCATCTAATTTGAATATATCCGCCACCGGTCCAATAAAATGCAAAAAAAAATGCAAATAACAAAATAAATGCAACTTAAATCTATATGCTATGCAATTAATAAAATTAACCCCTAATTTCCTATACAATAAATAAATTAATTAAATTGCCAAAATTTAGGTATCAACAGTTGCCCATCTTTGAAGGTGAGCTCTTAGAGGTTGCTTTCAAAGACAAATTGAAACCTAAATTTTGACCATGCACATGCACTGAATTACTTGATTTTTTTTTTTTTGGAAAATGAATTTCATTTTAAAATGCAATTAATATGATGCATGAAAATGCTAATGCAAATGCATGATGTGAAAGGAAAAGACGTACCTACAATTTCTTACCAATCAATGCGATAAAGCATCTTGAGGTACATGATAAATCTCCATTTACTCTGTAAGTACCTAACTCTCACTTAGGTTCCTTGAAGAGTGTAACAAGTAATAGATTGAGACATTGAGATTGAGAAGAACATTCACATCCAAAGTGAAATGTTCAACAAATGGAGACATCTAGATCCAGACTAAGATGTCACAATTTTTAGACTTGAAATACCTAGATCCAGACTAAGGTATAACAATAAAGCTCGAAAAACATTCATATCCAGAGTGAAATGTTCAACGAAAAGCATTAAGACATCCGGATCCAAACTAAGATGTCAAGAGTTTTGAATTTGAAATACCTAGATCTCGACTAAGGTATAACGAGAAGGATCGAAAAAACATTCACATCTAGAGTGAAATGCTTAGATGAAAATAATTAAGACATCCAGATCCAGACTGAAATGTTGAAATTTTTTAACTCGAAATACCTAGATCCAAACTAAGGTATAATGAGAAGGATTGAAAAACATTCACATCCAAAGTGAAATGTTTGAATGAATATAATCAAGACATCCGGGTCCAGATTGAGATGTCAAGAGTTTGGGACTCAAAATACCTAGATCCAGACTAAGGTATAACGAGAAAATCAAAGAACACTCACATCCAGAGTGAAATGTTCAACGAAACTAATCAAGACGTCCGGGTCCAGACAGAAATGTCATGATTTTTAAAAGCTCGAAATACCTAGATCCAGACTAAGGTATAACGAGGAAGATCGAAGAACATTCACATCCAGAGTGAAATGTTCAACGAAAACAATTGAGACATCCAGATCCAGACTGAGATGTCTAATTTTTGGAAAATGGTAAAGAAACTTACCTGGAATATCTTACCTTCAAGGAGGGTAGAGTGACCCAAGGTAGTTGGTGTTACATATCAAGGACCCGTACCTTTCTACAGTCGCCTAGCATTGCAACATTGATTATCCGACCAGGACTCGAACCTCTCTTCGGTCGCCTAAATTTGAAGAAAACTTCTGGGGGACAACTCAATTGAGTCGAGTGTTGGTGCATTTGAGAGGGAAATACCTGTGCAATGACAAATATTTAAGGCATGTATAGAGATATACTTACCTAGTAACATCTCTGATCCTGAGGGATATGTCTCCTGCAAAACATGGTCGTAGGAGAGGCAATATGCATTTGCAATCACGAACATGCATTAATTCAAGAGATGTTCATGCGTGATAATTTCAATCAATCTGGCATTTGCATTCCAATCTGAACACATGAATGTCATGAATATGTCAAATGAGGGATCTTTCAGTCTGAAAGGACTTTTCACTCATCCCCATTAAAAGGGCCAATTCATCCTGACCTTTGATGCAGGATTTTTGACAATCGTTCTATCTCACCATCATCATGCCAAACAAGGGTCTAAGCAATCTCGCAAGTGGTACGACCTTACCAATCTGAGAGATCTTTAACAGGGACCGTAATATAGGCTTGATCAACGGCTTAACAAAGGAGACTCTTTGAGCCGAGGCTATTGAAAAATGACATTTCGCAATTGTCTTGGGGTTTACAAGTCAAGAGACATATGAAATGAAGCAGAAATTATCTTACTTGCACTTCTTCAAGCGATGCTTTCAAACATATGAACTTCTACGTTAATTCAAATGCCCTAATTTGAAGAGACTTTGTAAAGGACGTAACGTAGGTTGGGTTCATGGGTTGAGAAACGAAATGATCATTTGGCTCAACAAGTATTTAGGAGGTCAAAGTTGGTGATCATCTTGACATTTCCAACAATTTTCCTCCCCATTGTCGAAGATTTTATTCACATCACAACTCCACTAATTGCAACATCTCAACATTTGAGTTTTTTTTTTCTTTTTTGGGTACCACCTTGTTGGGGATACGACTCACTTCATCAAGTGTTTGATTTTTTCTTTGGGCATTGGCCTTGCTTTTACCAGGCACACTGCTTTTTCATGCCCCATTTTTTTTTTGCACTTTTTTTTTTTACTTGCACAACCTTCATCTTTTATCAGCATTGTAAACCATGCTACGTGAGTGGTTTGATTTTTCTTTTCTTGCCCCAGTGTGGGGGATGATCACCAACTGGGTTTAATGTGAAATGAATTCATAGGCTCAAGGGGGCTATGCAATGGATAAAGTGTATAGGATAGAGAAAGAACTGCTCTTCTTCGTCTTAAGGCACTTTAAATTATCGTACAAGTCACACGGTAAAAGCAATACTCAAAGATTGATGTAAGTGTGAGTAAGAAAATTCCTATCATTCATTTCAAATCTTATCCCAGTATGGGACGATTCTTCACAGGGATAATTTAAAAGCTCTTTATGTGTGTGGGCTCAAAGGGCTGAACAATGGATTTATCTGTAGTGTTACGGGTAGTAGAAGAAACCGCCTCTCATCACCTTGGTTGACGTACCCTTTGCGAGATCACCCTTTTCCTCGTAGGCATGGAATTTTTCCACACAACTCACTGGGGATTAGTGTATGAAACAGTGTATGGAATAAGGCTTGCCTTTCATCATTTCAAGGTATGTAGCACCCCGAACCCTTCGGAGGTCGCCACAAGCACCGATGTACATCTTATTACCCTTTTGTTCTACACTTAGAAGAAGCGTCGTTATTCACAGGCATTTTTTTTTAAAGCGGTCCCAACGCGACTCACTAGCGGAAGCAAATTAAAGTATCACAATCTCTCCCCCTACCAACCATGATACCAATACACACCACTAATCACCATAATTTTTATAGACAAGCCACGACACTTTATTTACATATATCTTCAAGATGGAACTTCTTTTGGGTCGGTACATCAAAAAGGAAAAGCTAGGACTCAGCCATGTCCAGCCTAAAACCTCAAAAAGAACCCTCGACCCTCTACATCACATGTGCACAACCCCCATCATAAGTGTCGGCTAACTATCCAAAAAGAAACAGCCCCTACTCGTCACGCACAGGCCTCACACCCAGTCCGGTGCGTCAGGCAGCGGCGGTGGTAGCATCCCTCTCATCACCCCCATCGCGACGAACGTGGACAGAGACAAACTCCTGGACAATCGGGCCCCCAACCAGGCCTATGTCATAAGTGACAAAACAGCGCACACGTATGTAGGTGAGTCCAGGTACAGAAGGATAGCTGAACTCCTCACACTCTACCTCGACGTCGGACGGTAACTCGTAAAATGCACCCCACGCGACGGCAGGAAGCGGCATACTGCTAATCTGAAATGTTGGTCCCCAAAGGGGTGAGTACAACCACTCAGCATATAAGGAATCCAATAACAACTCAATGCATCATGCAAATCATACATGCATTGCAGGCGTTACTTACCTTGAAGCCATACGCATACTATCATGCATCATCATATCAATTTATAACACATACATGTGTATCATCATCGTATCATACATGTCATCATCATCATGACATCATCACATTACATATGTCATCATCATCATCATGACATCATCACATTACACATGTCATCATGCTATTATCATCATCATGACATC
Source organism: Eucalyptus rudis (assembly GCA_019915205.1). Taxonomy (NCBI): domain Eukaryota; kingdom Viridiplantae; phylum Streptophyta; class Magnoliopsida; order Myrtales; family Myrtaceae; genus Eucalyptus; species Eucalyptus rudis. The sequence continues at coordinate 52,698 of JAHMTN010000448.1, read as the reverse complement.
ATCACATTACACATGTCATCATGCTATTATCATCATCATCATCGTCGTCGTCATGCATATCATCATCATCATCATCATCGTCATGCATATCATCATGCCATATCATATATCATCATCATCATCATCGTTATGCATATCATCATGCCATATCATATATCATCATCATCATCATCATCGTCATGCATATCATCATGCCATAGTTTAATTTCCACTTTTAACCTCCCATTTGATCACCACATCACCCATTTCTCAAATTATCAATTTTATCATCCCCTCGGGCAAAGACCTCCGAGGCTTCCGGCATTCAGCCATCCCAGGCCACCGGGCATCCAGCCCCCCACATTCCGGGCATCTCGCTTCCCAACTGGCATCGCGAGGCATTCCCTTCGGGCAGAAACCTCCAACAGAGCTTCCGACATTTACACTCCCTGGCCGGGCATCTCGCACCCCAAATCCTGGCATCGCGAGGCATTCCCTTCGGGCAGAAACCTCCGACAGGGCTTCCGGCACCCCCACATTCCGGGCATCCTGAATCTCCCAGGGCCATCCGGCAATGCATCTCTATACATTCCGGGCATTATCCTCCACCACAACCACCTCCTCACTTATCATTATCCACATTTACCATTATTTTGATCTCAATTTAACATGGCATATGGCGTGACATCAAACAAGTCATACTTGGCATAGGATTCATACATGCATCACAATTCAATGTCATACATGCACCAATATCTTATTATACATGCTACATGGTGTAATCATTTATGGAATTTATGGCCAATAAAATAATCCATTTTATTTTATTTTATTTTATTATTTTATTTTATTATTTTTTTATATAAATATTAAATTCAATATCTATAAATTCCCAAAATTATAAAAATTCAAGCAATCATTAAAAAAAACCAATAGGATGAAAATTTCATGCAAAATTCATGGCCAAATTGAATTTTACACAATCTCACCATTTTCACAAAACATCCTATGATTCTCGGACGAAACCAGAACGCACGGTTTTCGCAGAAATTCAATTAAAATACCCATATGGCCTCCAAAAATTATGAAATTTTACTGAGTTATAGCCAAGACATGTTCGTACAACTTTCATGAAGAAATCCAAGCCAGATTCTTTTTAAATTATTTTATACAGTCTCACGAAGCTTCTGGATCCATTACCGCATCGTCCAGTTCATGCTTCTCCAAAATATCGAGTTTTAACCTACCTATTATCTTTAGTTTTCTCTGAAATTTGGATATGTTATACATCAAGATGTCCTCTACAAGTTTCATGAATATATCTAAGTCAAATAACCAGAGTATAGTCATCATCTATGTCCATGAAGTCTCGGGTGTCTCGGAATACATCACCAGAATCACCGTCTTCAAGATCTAGTTGATTTACTAAGCTATTCTTGTTCATTTAACTTCAAATTTGATTATGTTATATTTTAAGATGTCCCCTACAACTTTCATGAAGAAATCGAGGTGATATTCTCAACAAAAACCAACATGCAACCACAAATCCAACCAAAGGTCAGTAAAATCTTTCCAGATCTGGGATCTCCGTAGGATGAGACTTTAACCCCTCAAATCTCCATCATTTTCCACGAAATTTTAGTATGTTGTAGTACAAGATGTTAACTACAACTTTTAGGAAGAAATCGAAGCCAAAATCGGACTCTAAACACACATGCAAGCTCAAACAACATTCTGACTCACAGGGTACGAGCAAGAACAGCCACACCATTCACACATAAATCGACCATGCTTCGGTTTTTCTCACCTATCACCCAAGAATTTAACATGCAAGCATCATACACACATGCAAGAGAAGCTAGAGGACTCCCACTTGCCTCTAGACCGGTCGGTCAACGGCGTGAGGCGGCGAACACGGCGGACGGACAGCGGTTCCTCCTCCTCTCTCTCTCTCGGCCACTTCCTCTCTCTCGGCCGAATGGGAAATCCGGCCACCCTCTCTCTCTCTTCCCTCTTATACCCCCAAACTCTCATCATTGATAATCATTACTTGCCTTAACCATGGCCAATGCATGGCCTTCTTCCCTAAGCCAATACATGAGAGTCTTGTGCCACTTGTCTTATGGACTTTTGAATTTGGGCTTGGGCTTGGGCTTGGGCCGGTCGACACTTCCTCTTGGGCCTCCATTGGGCCAGCTAACTTGGCCCATTAAAAGCTTAGGTCAATGGGCCTAAGGCCCATCCCAAAAATTGACTTTTTCCTCTCTTTTTTTTTTGAAATTCTTTTATAAATATTTTTAAATTTCAATTTTTATCTTGGCCAAAGTCTTGGGGCATCTTGTTTATTGAAATTTAGTTTATAAAGTACATGGCCAAGCATAGATTATTAATCTATCAAATTTAAATTTTCACAATCATATGCACAAATCATCTAATTAAAAGACTAATGGCTAAAGCATAAGCCATGGAAATTTTTATCATCTAATTAGAGACTTTAACACACCTTATGGCTTGTCATTGAATTTTGGGATGCCACAAGGGATCCCATTTGACACATTCAATTTATCTCACATAATTCATCAAGGAAGAAAAAATGCAAGATTTGCAATAAATTTGAACGATTGAATTTGCAACTTATTGAAGCAATTTATTCATCATAAAAATGCTTGTAGTTCAAAACATGATATGTCAAATTCAATCATGGATAATACTTCTTGACAACATCAAAATTAATTGGAGTAGAAAACTCATGACTACCCATTTATGCTAGGACGACACCTCTTGGAAGTACCTTCCTTACCACATATAGGCTGTAATTTAGAGCAAACTTGGCCCCAGGATCTTCCACCGAAGAATGATGGTTCTCTTTTACTTGCCCCAAATCTTTTTCATTGCAAGTGCGCTCTAAACCTGTTAATCACAAGTCAAGTTTATGATCATTGAAACTTGATACGTTATTCTCAAATATCCCTTGTCATAACGAGTTATAGAATTATGCTCTGAGACAAGAAGCAAATGAGTCAGACAAACAAACAGGTTTAATCTACAACAAGTTTTGGGAATTTTTTTTAGTAGTGAAATGCTTTTGTTTTTGAAAAAGTTTTTGGGAGGAAGCATGAAAAAGTCCAGCCCTCAGGATTCCTCCGTGGATGATAGTTTTCTTTTTCATGGTTGGATATCATCATTGGACTGGTTTGGAGTACCCCGTCATGTCCTCAAAATTTGAAATAAAATTGTAATTTCATTGAATAGAATCAAATGAATTACATTATTGGAATGGAAATTGTGATTCCTAAACCCCTAAAAAGAGAAAAAAAATTGAAAACGATTCCTAAAAAACGGAAACCAATCCTAAAAAGTGATAAAAATTCCTAGAAATAGATAAAAATTCCCGTGCAAGGGAATGTGCAACAGTAACAAGTTACTCTTGCAGGCTAACGTCCATGTCTTCCGAAGGTCCTTCGTCATTGGCTCCTATGAAGAGGTCATCGAACAGACTTGTGATTCATTCCAGGGTGTCATCAGAGTTCTCTGTCTTTGGAGGCATCGGATCGTCCATGTCATCCCATCCACTTGGAACTATGTTGCGGAAGTCAAAGTAAAAGATGGGAGGAGCTGAAGACTTCACCAGGTAATCAAACTTGCCACTAGGCTGCCCTAGAGTGTCCATCACTTCCACTTCATCCTGCTTTGTCTTAGGGACATTGTCAAGTTTGGCAATGACTAGTGGGTTATCTTCCAGTTCAGGCTTGTCATTATTGCTCATTTGGGTCTTGTATTCTTGTTTCGGAACTACTACCTCAGGGAAAGCAGGTGCAGGAGTCAAATCCGCTCTGAGGGATTGGATTTGAGCTGTCATGAGTTGCATAGAGGTGAGCAACTATTGGAGTTGGTATTCCATAGCGGAGATACGATCACACATTTCAATTTGGTCGGCCATTTTAGCTCTTGATCGCGTAATATGTGGCAGATTCGTTATCACCTAATCCAAATGAATGAAAATATATAAGTATGAGGTGCAAATAAAGAGCCAATCCATGACAATAATCTATTTTTTAGTCAAGAAAAATCCACACACGAAGATGATTTCCTAAAAATGGACTAGGAAAATAAAGACATTGGATGCCCCAGTAAGGACGAAATTTCCTAAACATGAACTAGGAACAGTCAAGACATGAATTGAAAATAAATTTCCAATTTTTTGATTTTCCAAATGATTCATTACATGGCAATTTCCTCATTTCATTTTTGATTGACAAAGGAATTAAATCAATGATTGACCTAAATTGTCATGGACCGACCAAAAGTACGATAAAATAAATGGCATGGTATAGGGATAGAAGACTTACTTCACCAAGGAAAATCGACGGCAATCACATAGACATGCGCATGGTAAGTGAGGCTCGATTTCTACTCTATAAGGCTTATCAAAGTGGAGCCACAAGGATGATCGGACTAGCCACGGGCTTGTGGACTATGTCGGGTCCTCATGACTCCGGCTTGGTCAAAGAGCCGACCCGGGTTGCGAGCATGCGGACCGAGGTGGGTACTCTTGACACCATGAAAGAAACTTCGGGATTGAGATGGGCGACTTGTACCGCGAGTATGCGGTCGGAGTGGTATCCATTTCAATACCATCCTAAATGATCCTATGCGGCCCAGGTCCGGCGGCAGGTTGTGTGTGCAAAAGTGTAGTGCAAGATGCAAGGCACGCACAACAGTTTAAATCAAATAGCACTTCAATAACTCGAATAAAAAAACATTCATCCTCAACTGCAACCTGCAAGACAAGGGTTAGCAATCACTACTCCCCTTATACCTCCCAATCTGCAAGAACATTTAACACCTAAATGTAAGGGACGTACTTGGGATCCTCGCTGCCAAACAAAAATATTTTTCAAAAGAAAAGAAAAATTGGACTAAGTCCACTAAGAGTTTTAACTCAAATCCCCAACAGAGTCGCCAAGCTGTCACGACCAAAATTTTTCGGAAGTGGATCACCTAGGGTTTGGCTAATGGATTGTTAAGCCTAGACTTAACTCGGGCTCTCCCAAGCCCGTACCAATTCGCGACTTAGGTTTGAATTGTTAACATGCACTTGAATTTTAACTAAGAGTCGCCACTAATCTATTTTTGGTGGGTCGATTAGAAACCTTAGTAAAGTAACGAGAGATTTACTTTACTCCTACGAACCAGAGACTAAGGGTACGAGGACTTGGTTACGTTAGATTTCTCTAACGCCCTTTCGGTACCTTTCTTTTTATTTTGAAAAATGTTTGGCAAGCAATTTGGATTGATTTTAAATCTATTTCCCTAACATGTGAGGTGTTCATGCAGGTGCGCAAACCACCAATTTAACACCTAAGAAAGCAATTAAATGATGCAGAACTTACCTCAAAGCAATAAAAGCATCTACAGTGTTAGATCAGAATTCACATCAGCAATCCTAGATATCATTTCTAATTAACACGCCATCAAGCAATTTTTTGTTTTCACTTTATTTAATGAGAATCATGCGATGCATTCTAATAATATGACATGGCAACATGACCTAAGCTATATGACATTAGTAAAGTAAATCCTAAAGATATGCAATAATTAAATGCAATCTAAATGATCTAATTCTATTGACGGGCAGTTTCTAATTAAATGGACCTAAAAAACTAAATGACGTGCATTTGATATTTCAATTCCTAAAAAATGCAAACTATCTTAGAGAATGAAATGAATCTACTCTAAGACAATTTTTTTTATGAAATTCGAAATTAAGATGCAAAAATTACCTAGCTAGATTAAAATTCTATCCAATTTGTATTAGGAATTAGGTTAAGCCAAATCCTAATTTAAACTAGAATCTTATCTTAACCAAGTAATCTCTAACCTAAAATGCAATCTATCTAAAAGATTTATCTAAATAAAACTAAACATGCAATCAACCTAATATGCAATGACGTACCATACATGCATGATGATTTTTTTGTATTTTTCTTTATAAAATTCGAAATTTAAAATTGCCAAATAATTAAACGTGCCATTTAAATTAAAGAAAACTAACATCCTAAATGAATGCATTTTTTTGGATTTTTTTATTTAAAAATTCGAAATAAGATTGCAATTCTAAACGAACCTAATCCTAATTCAATTTTTTTCTTTTACGAAAATAAAATTGACTTAAAACAGCAAATCAAGCAAAATAAGATTGATATCTAAAAAATTGGCGAACCATATCTCGCGCATGAGATCAGGTTGAACAATTTTAAAATTAAATCGCGAATCGAATCTCGGACGTGAGATCGGATTGTTGATTTTTGCAAGAGATTGCGAGTCGGATTTCGGGCGCGGAAATCGGACTGTCAATCCCTAATTTGAGAGCTCCTCGAGTTGCGAATATCACGCTAGGGATTTCAATCATGTGCATCAACGAATATATCAAATAAGGAAACGGAATTTTTGGAAATCAAAATAGACAAAATTTTTACCTATTCCGAATATTGGCTCCCAAATTCCGATCCTCAAACGGCTACGGCTACTCACGACATTATATGGTAATGCTCGGGGAGGCTCACAGCTCGGACTTGGATGTCGGGACTGGATTTTCGTGGTGTTGAGGCTCACTGAATTGGACTTGAATTGCCCCAACAAACTGCCGAGGAAAGGCAGGACACTCAGCGAAGTGGTCTGGACTCGTGCTGGGTGATGTCTGTGATCACACTTTGTCAAAGGACAGTGGCAAGCCTTGTGGTGGTTCAACAAGGTGCCCCTGGGTAGCAACCGATAGACAGATCAACAAAGTCACCACAAATCAGGGGGCGGCTCAACGTCGGGGTGGCACGTCTCGGGCAGCAGCGGCGTCACGAAGGACTCGAGCGAGGCAATGGAACTATGTCGGCAAGGGTGGCATCCGATTTGCGGGACTCGTGGGGGTCTTGGACGCGCTGTTGCGGCGGTCACGTGAAGACGATGCAACGAAGATGGAGTCAAGGTTTTGCGGGCAGCGTCGTGGAGAGAGAAGATTTCGTTCTCTCTCTAGTGCGTGTCGATCTTCTCGCAGGTTCTCTCCTTCAAGGCTTCTTCAACGTGTAGATGTCCAACTTGCAGAAGAGGGATTCTCCCCTTTTTGCCTTTTCTGACGGTGGTGGACAATTTTTCAGAGTTGAAGGATCCGGCTCCTTCTTGCACAAACAACCTCTCTATTGCCCTTCTTTTCTCTCACGTGTTCACTCTCACGTCTTCTAAAGCTCCCCTTGGCTGAATATGTGCATTGAAGTCACGGCCATGCTTTCTATATGATAAAGCTTTGCCTTGTGGCCATGAATCTCTCTCTCATTTCACATGCGTGTTCTATGCATTGTTGGGTTTTTCGCCGTGAGGATCTGATTGCCCCCCTCTTGTGTGGCCGTATGTATCAATATGTGTAGCCTCCTCCAAAACCCTATGTGTTTTACCTTTTTATAGGCCACCTATTAGGGTTTTTAATTTTTCCAAATCGATATGCATGAAGATCCTTTTTTTCAAACGCAATATTCACTTTTCCGGGACACCATATTCGTTTACACTTGCCCTATCCAAAAAAATTCATATCCCGAAAAAATTTCAAAATTTTATATTCCTACAAGATAATTAAAAGACACGGGCTTGGGCCAACCTGTTCACTTCGTGGGCCCGATCCATCTAATTTGAATATATCCGCCACCAGTCCAATAAAATGCAAAAAAAAATGCAAATAACAAAATAAATGCAACTTAAATATATATGCTATGCAATTAATAAAATTAACCCCTAATTTCCTATGCAATAAATAAATAAATTAAATTGCCAAAATTTAGGTGTCAACAACATCTACATGTAGTAATCTCAATGCAGGAGAGAAAAAAGAGGGTGGGGAAGAAAAGAGAGACGCTCACAAATAACTAGTAAAATTTGCGACCTCTCAAACTATGTATACACCTATGCAACAAACAAGCCCAACTATCATATGCCACAGTAGACAACTACACCGCGTGCTCTCGGGTGGCGAATGGTCTGCGTGACCATGACGAGCTATAAATTAAGCCCGCCAATCCAGGAACGAAGATTCAGCGTCTCCACACAATTTGGTCGAACGCAGATATATGCAAGGGAGCTACGGTCTAGGTCGGGCTGTGGGCGACCCCTGGTAGGTGTCGGTGGTCTTTGAATGTTGAGCTTCCTATGCCACCATGCATACAGATGATCTTTTTCTCTATGAGAGCAGCAAGCGGAAGATAGTTGAAAAGTTGATCAAAACGTGTCCATGCCCATATTCCATCATTCTCTCCCTATACAAAAGCAAATTGAGATAACATGCCTTGGAAAAGAGAACAAATAACTGAACACCTGCGCTCACCCTTCGCTCAATGCATTCAAGACGAAAACCGAAGAATGCATTTATGTCAGCTGCCTCGTGGTTTCCTCGTATCAAGTGAACATTTTCTGGGTATTCAATCTACAAAAAGGTAACCACGGCCCAGTTGGTAAACCAACATAAACATTGCATTGCATTTGCATATATAATCATCTCTTTCGTAGCAGAAACGTGCCTTAAGAGCAAGAAGCAAAGTTATAGTCTCCAAACTGTGCTGTCCCCGATTAATGTAATCTCCCAAAAACAAATACTCAATATAGCTGTGTCAATGCATAGACATTTAAGTTTCATTTTCACATAACCCCCCCCCCCCCCCCCCAAAAAAAAAAATACAATACTGGGGAAACTTCCTCCCCAGAAGAATCAATTCACTAAACTTTACCATTATCGGAGATTCAGAAAATGCGTGGCCCTTTAAGCAACATGAACAAAAGTCACCACCATAAAGTGCACCTCACAATAGTAGGGAATGCCAGGTTCAACATTTCCAAGAAAACCGAAATCATAACGGTAGTCTACGGTTTAAACTTTTGATAGAATTTCTGAACAAAACTTATACATAATCACCTTAACGTTGTGAAACTTCGAGCAAAGTATATTATGACTATGATGCAGCCACCATCAGCTCGAGCGCCTATTGCAGTTATCAATTCGGTACTGTTTTTAAACTTAAGACACTTGGATTTTCTCTCCTGTTGTCATGCTGTTTCTCAGCAAAGAGCAGCATGCATAGGACATTTACTACAAGTATAGAACTTAGAAGAAATGATTAAAACCATATCGAACATACGTTATATCTCCTGCAGGGGAAGGAAAACCATATTCATCGAACAAACGCATGAGATCGCCAAATTGACCATGTAGGTCACCGAATTCTTTAACTGGAGCTATTAACCGAAGAACTGTTGGCTCATGCATGAAAAGCTGTTCTGAAGCATAATAGAGCTCCCCAACTTTGTAAGAATCCTGGAAAAACCTCCTATTAGCAGGAGCTTTCCAATTTCGAGGCTGAAGCAAAGTGGATATAATCTGAAAAGAGAAAAGAGGTAATTAAGCCTGGCAAAAGTTCGAATGAGGATGATGGTATTGACTTCTGTAACACTCACCTTCTTATGCAAGCCTTGAGGAGAGTTCTGTCTGGTGAACTTTTTTGTAGGATATGACAGCTCATTATTCATCAGAACCATCCGTCTGCTCTCATTTTCAAACGGATCCAGTGATAGCTGTCTTACCATTCCCCCAAGGTTACCTACAGCCTCCTTAGCAACTACCACCTGTAGGACAACAATATAAGCACCAAGAACAGAGACTAAAACACCCTTTGATGTGAGACCATGACATAAGTTCACAGACTTACAGCTCTAGGATGAAGATGAACGTCTCCCTCAGTGTCACTACCATCTGAAGCAGTTTCAGTTGCTGGAGAGTTTTCATCTGATACTGATTTTTCTTCTGCTGGGACAGAAGATGCCGATTGAACAGCTTGCCAGACAGCATTAGTCGCCTCAGCTTCAGCAGCTGAAGCCTCCATAAATTTTTCCATCGAGTTTTCGTCCATGCTGGAACTGTTATAGACACATCATTAAGATACACGCAGACAAGATGCTAACTAAAATGTTTGGGCATGTCTGCGTGCCAACAAGTGCCTGTAGGCACGCAGCCTGGTGGCCAGAAAAGGAGGGAAGCAAAGAGGGACACGAGATTGGGGGCGAAAAGAAACAATTGTGTCACTGCAGGCACAACAAATTCCAGACTTGTGCTTGAGAAAAGGAAGGACAGGAGAGATGGGGAAGAAAGTATAATACCCCATGCCACCAGATGAATTATCTAGTGCACTATCTGAAGTTGGAGAAGTTGCAGGAACAGCTCTAGACGCATTTAATTTTGGACCACTGATAGGTGAGGCTCTCTCCGATGTTAACATGGGAGAATCGCTATCCAACTGGAACAGCGAATTTTTGATGACCAAAAGATCATCAAGCAGCATATCTAAACTGAATAATTCGAATTATATTATGGGAAAAAATAGATGACCAAATGAGAAGGCCAAATGGGAAGAACATATGTCATGCAATCGCTGGAAAAGCCTTCTGAACTAAACAAACAATTGGATGGACAAAAATGAAACTTTATCAAAATATCTGACCAGATCATAAATCAGCGTGGTATGCTGCATGAATGAACATTACAAAGCTCTTAATCTTACCAGTTTCCAACCAGTTTGTCCATATAATAACTCGTAATATGTCTGCTTATTGGAAATTTTAAAATCTTCCTCTTTCCAACAGAATAACATCCAACTAAACCCATTGCGAAGGGAAAACTTGAGCCAAATGATATAGATGGCCATTCCCATTCTGTTGTATGAGTCTCACCCTTACATATGAACCATGGTAAAGCCAGTGAAAACTAAAATGAGAAGATTAAAAGACGAGAACCACAAAAAAGAGTTCCAGTTCCATGTGGACTGTGATTCCCATTTTATTTTTAATTCTTGTCTAAGATCATTATTGCACCGGAAAAATTAGTGTTGATAATACAACTGGAACTGAAAAAAGTTAGTTTATGTATATAAACTTTGCATATGAACTGAAAAAAGTCAGTCCATGTGATCTCCAAGACCCCAACCAAAATTAGATCGATCAACACCATATCAATCAAACCTAAGATAAAGAATCTTCTCAAGTGTTCATGACCAAATTTTCAAATTAGATCTGTCTGATAAGTCTGTACACTCGACCCTAAATATCTTTAATTTCATCAAACAAGTAAGTAAACTCAAACAAAAGGCAAGTATGATCTTATGTTAAATTTTAGAAGATTTGCTGCTAAGTTTTTCAAAACAATTTTAACAATTTAGTCCATATCACATCGGTTAAGTGTCTTAAAGATATACCCCGGTAGCCAATTGGCATTGATCTTGTGTATCACTCAATAATCTCTTTCCAATCCATGCAAGACTCGAGCCATCCACGGACGGTCTATGAGGAGGTCCTAGTTGTGCTCATGTGGAGAGAGAGGCATATTGTTACTGCGTTGTTAGGGCTTTGACAATAACCTTATAAATGTCGAACCTCTGTGTGACAAGTTGTGTTGAGTAGTTCTTGTTCACATAGAATTTCTTTTAATTGATGTGAGATATTTATGACAACATTGTCATTGGTAATATGCAGCTGAAAGTTCCATATATTGTGTATTGCCATTATTTATGTGAAGTGTTTCCAGGTCTAAGTTGGGCTGGCTTGAACCTCTTATGAGTAGATTTGGTCTACACACCACAAATAAAGGAAGCCTTACAGGCTTAGTCGCAAGAGAACCTTCCAACACTTGAGTTGGTAAATGAGAAATAAAGTGATAAAGGAAACAATTAGAAAGGGTCTATCTTAGTGGGCAAGGCAAGGGATCGCATTCCCTGTCTCCACCCCATGAGGTGGAGCTTAGCCGACCACCCTCTCGTGCGGTGCAGAGAGTGTTGGAACCAAAAGGATTTGGAGGGAGAGAGTGTAAACACACAAAGAGAGATTATATTACACAATATGCTTTTGTAAAGGCTTAATGAAGTACACACACAAGCTTTGCTAAGCTTATAACTCTCTAAAATCTCACTCTCTCACTGTCTCTCTCCCTACTCTAAATAAACTAACGTAACCCTATATTTATAAGCATTTTCACCACATGGACTTCAAACTTGCAAGAGTTAAAGTTGAACTTTTCTTCTTGGCAGTAAAAAACGTGGGCTGCGTATCTCTTCACGTGCAAGTACTAGCAAAGTTAAACTTTGCTTCTTGCTCCTTGAAGGCTCCAGTAACAATTATACTATTATTTTAATATGTGCCCATTCATTCCTTCATGGGAACACTTGCTGCCCACGTCCAGACTTCATGCATAATGGGACTTTCATTATTATATTAGGTGTTGACTCCAACACTCTCCCTCAACACCTAATACTCTTCTTCTATAGCATTTGATATTCATCTTCTTCAGTTGCCTCCGCAACTGTGACTTCCAACTGAGCTTTGCGAAGCTCGGATTTCATCAATGCTATTTTACTTTGCATATCAGTCTCTTTTTCCTTCTCATGGAACTTCTTCTCTACAATCTTCCATTTGTTTTTGCCCTTGGAGATCTTCTTCTCTGGGCAACATTTCTTGAGCCTTTGCAATTCCTTGAGCTCGTAACGAAGCTTCTCCTGCTCCCTTTCTTTGAGCTTGAGCTCTTTGTCCTTTAGCTTCAGCATTTCATCCTTCTCTTTCAACATCTCCCGCATCTCTTGCAGTTCCTTCTCACGACTGCTTGTTGAAGATGCTTCTTGCTTCTTCGAGCTTGCCCATGGCTTGCTCTTCTTTGGGGATGTCTCAATGGCTATCACATCATCTGCCTTGATGGTACCGGTGGCTACAGGCTCTTCTTGCTCCTCTGCTGCAACAATCACTTGGAGACTCCATTCTTCTTTACTATGGTTCTTCTTCTTGGTAAAAGTTGTAGCACCTTGTTTTACTTGCTTGAACCAACAGACTCTAGCAAAGTGGCCTACTTTGCCACAAATGTAGCACCGCTTGCTATGCCTTTTGTTGTCTTTGTCACAGTCTTGGTGTGCTCTCCCTGGTTGAGTGCTCCTCGCTATTGGTCGCCTTTGCCAATCGCTATGACTTTTCCACCGTTTGCCATTCCTAATGCCGACATCATTTCTCCATTGGCTCTCGAAACCTCTTTTATTTCTAGAGAGAGTACGCACATCATCCACGGTACATGCTAGCACCACATCTTCATCATTATTGACGATATGTTCATGTTCCGTCACCTTTGCTTGACATTCGGATTTGTAATGTCCGAATTTATTGCACTTGAAACACTTGACTTTTGACTTATCACGTGTTCTATATCTTCTGGTGAAATTTGAATTTTCACCCCTATCTCGGGTACCTCCATGACCTTGTCCACCTTGATAATCTCCTTGATTTGATTGAACAACCCGACTCTGCAATACTTGCTCGGGATACGAACCGATGGACTTTTGATTCATTCTTTGCTCATGCGAACATAATGAACCCATCAACCGCTCCAACGTCATGGTTGATATATCTTGGCCTTCTTCGATCGCCGCAACCACGTAGTCAAATCTTTCAGTCAAAGACCTCAAGATTTTTTCTACGACTCGTACATCTTGGAGCTCTTCACCATTAATCCTCAGTTGGTTAACGATGGTTTGTACACGATCAAAGTAAGCCGAGATAGATTCAGAGTCATTCATGCGTAAAGACTCAAAATCTCCTCGAAGTGTTTGGAGCCGCACCCACCTGACACGATCATCGCCTTTGTAGGATTTTTGCAATATATCCCACGCTTCTTTCGCTGTCTCCGCACTCGATATTTTCTCAAATATCATATCCTCCACGGCTTGAAAGATCGTAAATAATGCTTTCTGATCTTTCTTCCGAGTTTCCACCAATAAATCTTTCTCCGTCTTTCTTAAAGCATTGAATGCTTCGGCATCGGCCACTTCGATGTAGCCGTTCTCCACCAGGTTCCACAAATCTTGGGATTTGAAAAGAACCTTCATCTGGACGGACCAGTTGTTGTAATTCTTTCCATTCAACTTTGGGAGTAACAGTTGAACAGAGTTGGTGGAAGCCATTGCTAGCTTTGAGTTCACGATCCTTGATCGACTGCTCTAGGTTCTCGGTCTCCAGCCACTGGTTTTGATACTCCGGTTCTTGACCTCCTAGGCTCTGACACTCCAATCCTTGGCCTGCTCTGGATTCACGATCCCTAACCGCTAGCTTTGACACGGTCCCCGGCCGACTAGCTCTGATACCAATTGTTGGAACCAAAAGGATTTGGAGGGAGAGAGTGTAAACACACAAAGAGAGATTATATTACACAATATGCTTTTGTAAAGGCTTAATGAAGTACACACACAAGCTTTGCTAAGCTTATAACTCTCTAAAATCTCACTCTCTCACTGTCTCTCTCCCTACTCTAAATAAACTAATGTAACCCTATATTTATAAGCATTTTCACCACATGGACTTCAAACTTGCAAGAGTTAAAGTTGAACTTTTCTTCTTGGCAGTAAAAAACGTGGGCTGCGTATATCTTCACGTGCAAGTACTAGCAAAGTTAAACTTTGCTTCTTGCTCCTTGAAGGCTCCAGTAACAATTATACTATTATTTTAATATGTGCCCATTCATTCCTTCATGGGAACACTTGCTGCCCACGTCCAGACTTCATGCATAATGGGACTTTCATTATTATATTAGGTGTTGACTCCAACAGAGAGGGCGCTTCCTCACAAGGCATGGGGCACCATATCCCAACGTGGCAAATAAATTTCAAGTAATTTTTTACAATAAAGAAAGTTATATAATTGTAAGAGTTTTCATAACAATTTGCTACTTTAAAATTATTCATATTCCATAATTATTAAAAATTATATATATATCAGAATCTCATGTACGTGAGTCTACTTATTTATGTTAATTTGTTTGTACTCTTCACTTTATAACATATTTTTCATTCTATATTAGTTTTGAATAAAGTATATAGTAAATTATAAATAGTTATTTAATATATATACCAACATGTGATTCATACATATCGTACTGATTATTTGTAATTAATTATGTGTTTTTAATATACAAGTGAGGTGGCTAACTGGGCAGAAATGCTGCACTGCTTTATGTGCATCTTCAGACCACGCCACTTTGGGCGAGGTGTTCATCTCTCGGAATTTTCCCTTCCTGGACTACTTGCCTCTCCTGGGCTCAATGAGGTAGGCTGGGTCCTAAAAAACGGGGTGAAAATTTTTAGCTATAGCCAGTCACGCTCCTTCATTCGTCATTTGATCTAGGCAAGAAGTTCCTTTCTCTAATTTGGATTTCTATGAGGTCTATTGCCAATGCCAAAATCAACTTGGGTGCATCACCTAAGGGTTCGGCTAATAAATTACTAAGCCTAAACTTAGTTCTAGTTCTCTTAAACTTATACCAATTTGCGACTTAAATTCAAGTTCTTAACATGCAAATAATTTTCAATTAAGAGTCACCACTAATTTATTTTTTATTGAGCCGATTAAGAACCCAAATAAAGTTAAGAGAAGTTTATTTTACTCATATGAACTAGAGATTGTAAGCCCATAGACTTGGTTACATTAGATTTTTCTAATGCCATTTTGGTACCGCTCATTTTATCAAAAATATATTTAGCATACAACTTGGATTCATTTTATTATCTTTTAACATGTGCAGTGATTACACGGATGTACAAACATTAATGGAACATCCAATAAAACAAAATAGTAAATAAATTGCAAGGAAAAAGAGGGGTACTTATCTCAAAGCAACATAAGCACCTACAACATTAATTAGAAAAATTGCATATCCAGCCTATATATGATTTCTAGTTAATACACAATTTCAACTAACTATATTTTTGGGTTTTACTTTATTTAATGAAAACTATGCTTTATACAATGTATGCAATACCAGCTTACTCTAGATGCAATAATGTAGAAAAATGATGATGTCTAACAAGGTGGCTTAGTTCTAATGACTAGAGATTTTAATATGTGACTATGTTAATGCGGCATGTGACTTTAATTAAATTAATCTAACATGCGGACTACATAACATGCAATTTTAATCAAATAACCTAACTCTAATGACGGGCAAAATTACTAAGCATTTTATTCTAACATGACACGCATTCTAATTAAATGAATCCACGTGACGTGCAATTAGATGACCATAATTCTATATGACACGTACATGATATTTTTTGGTATTTTTCATAAAACTTTGAAATTGAATATTACCATAAATGAACTATAACGATTAGGATACTGTCTAATTTAAATTAGGAAATAAATTATTCTAAGCCCTAGTTTAAATCAGAAAATTACCCTAATCTTCTAGATTTGACATAAATGCTATCTATCCAAAAAAATATCCTAATCTATTTAAGGATAAGCAATCAGAATCTATTCTAAACATACAACGTGATATATAAAAATCTATTCAAATTCCACCTAGTCTTTTTTGTAAAACAAATTAACTCAAATCAACAACAACAAGAGAGAGAGAGAGAGAGAGAGAGAGAGAGAGAGAGAGAGAGAGAGAGAAACAGTCACCAAATCATCCAAAACACATCCACTCTATTCAACTTTGGTAATGAATAAAATGAACGATCATATCCAAGTGGAAGGGATATAATAGAAGATTTTCCCTGCAAATGGAATCATATCTGTGGTTGAGATCAAATTATGGTCCATATGCACATTGTTAAATGAGGAAAATTTCCTAATTAACGCGTATTTCTGGTATCTTAAGAAACATGCATCACCACTCAAATATTTGAATGGATTACGCTTCATCCCCATGGCCTTTATCTAATTAAGCTCAAAGCCTTTTAATTTTAATGGGCTGAACCAGTTCAATTAAAGCTCAAGACCCCTCCTTTTCCTCCTGTAATTTCGGCCACTAACACTCCTAGCCTAGGCCGAATTTCACTTATTGTGGGCCCCTATCCACGTGACTAATTCAGGCCCATTCATCACCGCCGGTCCGATTTAAATGCAATTAACATATGCTCTTTAAAACTTTATGATATGCAATTTAATTTTAATACTTTTGTTTAGGGACTAAAGGTTAGCCCTTAATTTTGTATACTATTAATTCCGAATGGTTAAACAAAATTTAGGTGTCAACACACATGATCACTTGTTGCCTGTTAGTGGCTTTAGTTAAAATCAATTAAGACCACTGCTTGCAAAATATTCTTTTGAAAATAAAGAAAAATGGTATCAAAATGGCATTACATTAATCAAGCATAATCAAGTCCCCAAATCCATCGAATCTCTTGTTCATAGAAGTAAATGTACCTTCACATTTTATTTGAGTATCTAATCTAATTGATCAGCAATGGCTCCAAAAGGTAAGAAAATTGCCTGTTAAATTAAACACCAAGTTGTAATTGGTAGGGCCTGAAAGAGCGTGCTATACGTGAATGATTACCTCATGAGAGGAACCTTCACTCCTGTTTAGTAGTCTATTAGCTTTCTCTTTGGTGATTCACCTTTGGGAAGGTCGAGACATTATCATATCAAATATTATGCGTCACATGAACCAAGAATTTGGGAAGATTCTAGTAACCGGATTGCTATTTATCTAGCAACCTCCAATTTGCAATAATTGAGGTGTTACAAATGAGGTAGAATACAGATCGTACATGTATTATTCTAATATAATATGCACTTCAAACTAACATGACACTGAAAATAGCAACAAATGTTTGTGTTACAACACCTTATTTATTTCCACATACGATACAATAGAACATGTGGAGTTCTCTCTCTATTTTATTTTATTTTTTGGGTCAAAACAGGTGGAGTTCATAATGCCAACTATTGCATGTCCCAAACTATTTATTAATTGCATCATTTCTCACTTGCGCTTGAAGGTTTTGACCACTGTGGGCAAATGAGTTCTCTTGAAATAGTCCTCCCAATTGATACACCCCGGATCAAAGTAGAAGACACTTTCCAGGTTTACTCCATTGTCAAAGGCCGTGGCTCTCAAAGACATCATATTTGTATCGTCAAAGCTAAGTCAATAAAAAAAAAATAAGAATCAGAGATTATATAATTTTGTAGATAACTATCGACTATTTTAAAAATTTAAGCTAGGAGGTGAATTCATGGTAATATTTAATCATTCTGATGCTCTTCCTCACGTGTAAGCTTTAAGGCATGAAAATATACAATACGATAGGCTAATTTAGGCTTATAAAAGTATAAACCCAAGACTTCTATATTAAATTTGTAAGATCACACTTGGTTGTTTCAAAAGTTATAATTTAAAAAGTGATTTAATAGTTAAATACTTGAAGAGAGAATTTGTATATAAGGGGAAGGAGGTGATTAATTAATGCACTCTGCATCCATATTGGCCAATGCATAGAAGCTTAGAAGCTTACACCCCATTGAAGAATATATAAGGTTCGTAGAGGTCAGCCAATCGCAGGGCAGTGTTGACCTTTGTGTCCAAGTCAGCATGCAAGCCTTGGAAACACCCGCCAAACGCTGAGCTAGCAACTTTCAACGCCTTCGTTCAGAATAATACAGAACTAGCTCAGACTGTTTTGCGAAAGAATAAATAATATAAAAATAATAATTTATATCGTTTACAAAAATAAATGAATAAAAAATATTTCATTATCCATGAAAATATTTGGATATAAATTGCTGTTGATAACAAAAACATTATTCATAGAATAATTATTTTTAGCGATAACACATCCTCAAATTTCATGTGTCAAACAAAAATTAAGGATGCTTTTCCCATTTTCTTAATATCATGGAATATGCATGTCAATTAATTCGATAAAGTGCCCATTAGATTCTTATGTAACACAAGAGCCTAGGTTTTAAACAAAGCACATTTTTCCATCTTTTTTCGTGGCTGTGACTTTTGACTATAACTTTTCGGCTTTCATCGCTAGCTCTTTTTTCTTTTATTTTTTTCTTATGTTAGGGCTCCAATGCTTTGAATTTATATAGCAAAAAATTATGCATTATTGCTGGAATGTAAAGTATTTTTCAAATTTTAAAATTTTCATAATAGTTAAAGTTTTATGTGTTTATATTTACGTATTTCTAACGGTTTCAGCCATTTCCCGTTTAACGGAAGTCAAAATATGAGAGTGGTAAGTGTTGAAACATATTAAAAGAAACTGTCACTTCAAACAAATTAGCTAATTATTTGAAGATATATTTATTAATTTCTAGATTATTATCACTTATATCCATAAAGAAAGAAATATGTTGACTTCACTACTTAAAATTCATATAACATAAAGATTTTCAGATATTTGGGATCTTCAATTTTCTCCATATTTCAACTTATTGAATTAACTTTTAGTGACCATTTGATCTTCACTTTTTAAGTTATTTTGAACTTACCTTTGACAAGAGAATGTAACGTCTCATGTGCTTGCGAAAGCTGGCCGTGCTTCCCATAATTCTAGGCTTCCGAACTTTGACCGGCTTCCCATCCTCGTCGATCCAAGGACTGTCCTTGAAGTAACTCACAATGATGCGTCGAAGATCTGAATAGGACATAGGATGTTTCTTTGAGGAACCCACTTGGTAAATCTTGTTTGAATTGGGCTGATTAGCATGCACCGCCATGGCCACAATCATAGCGTTTACCACCATATCTGCCGGTATCTACTCAAGATGAAATTCCATATTTAGGTTTAAAGGCATCGAATGCACATGTATATGAATAAATATATGTCCTTATGTATTTTCAAATGTGCACAGCGAAGTGATGGTTGGAATCTATAATTATGAATATTTTGCCAAATCAATTATCACAGGCCAATTCACAAAGGAGGAGTACATAATCAATTAAGCAAATGAAAAATTTAGGATGCTTATAATCATAGCATTTGGATGGTGGTTAACGCTTGTCGAGATGTTTAGATGTTACCATGTCAAGTATCGTGTTAGGATTGCCCAAGAAATATTTCAGTCTTCCTCTACCATAGAGTATGGCGATACTATCCATAGTTCTGTGCCATGTATGTTTCCAAAGAAAGAAAGAAAAAAGTTAATTAGACAATACTAGCATGTTAAACAACAAAATACTCACTTAATGAGATACTTATCGCCATTACATGTGAAGGACTATGGTCTCACTACATAATCAATCAATTAAAACCAACATTTTTAACCAGTAAAAGATATGCCCATGCGTGTGTTCATTTACCTATTACTTGCTCTGTTCATTTGATGAATATAACTGTTTATGAGACGTTGATCTTTTACCTATTCAAAAAATTTCTTTTCAAACTCTCCTGTCAACCTCCCTGTGGAGTTTGAATTTTTTTATGGCCCTTTATGAAAATCAAGGATCGAAAACATCATTTATTCATTGTTTACCCTCCTCTAAAGGTTTAACTTCCTTGAAAAGATGGTGCGTTCATTAGTAGACCCGCCCGCGCAAGTCTATCTGATTTCTTTATGATCATGTATTGCTATTTAGCAACTAGACTAAAAAACAGATGTAGTTATGTTTCTTGATTTTCTTGTTCATTAACAACTTGCATTTTGCGAAGAACTGGGAGGTAATAATACTTGAGTAGTCCCTTCACTTTGGTTCGGAGTTCAATAGAGTTCTTCCACTTTTTTTAATTCAATTCAAAAACTGAGGTGCGTTGAACACTGAATAACAATTCAAGGGCCACATATGATATTACACCAAAAAAATAATGTCATAGGTGACGCTAGAAATTTAAAATGAGTGATTATGTAAGATTCTACTAACTATGAGCGAACTATAATACTTGGAAGTTATTGCTAAAATTAGGAGTTCAATGTCAGACCACATTGAGAGAGAGAGAGAGAGAGAGAGAGAGAGAGAGAGAGAGAGAGAGAGAGAGAGAGAGAGAGAGAGAGAGATGTGAAGGATAACCTGGGAGGGAAACCCTCAATCCAACCAGCAAAAGGTTCTCGATAAGTACTTGTTATGATTGTGGGTCTCATAACAGCAAGTTGTATATTTTGTTTCAGATGGTGCTGCACCATCATTTCCCCCATTGCCTTCGTTAAAGTGTATGTGTTTGGCCAATCATGCAGCCTTGCCCTGCGCATCAATTATAATGAATATCATAAGAACTGTTGAAGATTATAATATAATAGTATGGCCATATACAAATGAATTGACTGATCAGACATATTTTAACTACCTAACTCATGTTTTAGTTCTAAAGATTATGGTCAAGCACCTTGTAAAGAGTTTATCACCAAAACTTCAGGTCCAACCAAAAACATTTTTTACGACCTAAATTTTCATGAAAAGAAAATCAATATTATACAATTAACTTTTGATATAATTTCGACCAAAAAAAAAACTTTAGATATGATGATTAAGTAAGCCGATCTTCAGGTAACAGTCCAACTTGATGCTTGGCTTTGAAAGCCACAATTAAAGATGTAATTTTTAACTAACTTAATCATCAATTCCATTATTTACATTTTTAATAATTTGTTTAAATTATTTTTTTTTCTTTTTTTCTTTTCTTTCTCTTTTTTTTTTTGGTCCTTCCTTCTTCTTCTGGCTGGTTGCCCTTGGCAAGGACAACTAACTAGAGGAAGAAGGGAAGAAAATAAAATAAAATAAAAATATTAAAAAGTGTCTGCGTCAGTTCTGGCTAAACCATATAGGAGGGTAGTATCCATGCTAGTGATTTTCAACCAAAATTGATCTAATTGACTAAATAGGCACAAATATAAAAGGTTTTCAACTCAATTAGCCAAACAAAAAAAGATTTAAAGCTAAATTGATACAATTGCAATAAATTTGAAAAAAGTTTGGTAATTTTGCCATATGATACTATCAACTTTACAAATGATGATTTGAGTAAGCTGAGCTTGAGGTAGTGGTCTAACTCGGTGCATAGGTTTGAGAGCCACAATTAAAGATGCAAATTCAACTAATCATCAATTCCATTGTTTATGATTCAATCAATAAAAAGCAAACCTTTGCAAGCCCAAATTCTTTAAAGCAATGGTGCTTTCTCTTTCTGAAGCGTTCTTTTCTCGAAGTTCATTCATCAATTCTTCAACCAAGAGTTTCTCTTCATTCACGTCCAACTTCCTTGACCCGTTGAGCGTCTCACCCATACTAAATGTCTTTTCTCGTATAATTCCGGTCATATTGCCACATACATATGCTGAAAATAAAAAGTTCCATAAGATACACTGTCAGTGCAAACTACTTTTTAAATGAGCAGGTGGTGAAATAGAACCTATCATCTGCTAATTTACATAGCAAAAATATCAACAGCAACCACAATCGAAAAAACACAAACCAGTTGATATGTGAAGTAGCATCTTTACGTTAACACATCTTACAGCAAATTCAGCAACATGCTTAGCTCCAAATACATTGATGGCTAGCGCAATGTCATATCTGTGGGAGAAAGATGGCAATAAACTCAAAATAGGATGAGGGAAAAGCCACGAATTCTCTGAACTAATTTTAAATCGGGCGGGGAGGGCAAGATTGTAATCACGTACCTTTCGTCGAA
Source organism: Eucalyptus rudis (assembly GCA_019915205.1). Taxonomy (NCBI): domain Eukaryota; kingdom Viridiplantae; phylum Streptophyta; class Magnoliopsida; order Myrtales; family Myrtaceae; genus Eucalyptus; species Eucalyptus rudis. Next base: position 30,244 of record JAHMTN010000448.1, on the reverse strand, counting down.
TTTGGTAGTCGCGGCCGAACTAACAATTATGTCTATTTCTCTCCACATCTCCAACCTCAAATCAAAATCATGTACTCCCAAATTCTCGCAAGAAACGTCACCAGGAATCGGAGACAATTTCTCCACAATTGAGTTGAAATTCTCTGCCCACTCTTCCCTCAAATTGTCGAATAACTTCTTCTCTATGAGCTGTTTGCGACGTGAAAAGATTGAGAGTTGTTATGAAGGAAATTTTGTCTTTTATCTTAGTTTTCATATTCTTTTTCTTCCTTTGCCTTTATTTTCCATGTTAAATAGAGTAGAATTAATTCGAAATTACACGCCCAAGTGATTTTACCATCTATTGGATAGACCATTATACGGCTACTCTTGTAACGACTCAAGTTCTTTTCCTAAAAAAACACAAATCTCTTAATTTTCTTCCCTTGGACTCTATTTATTTAGCGAAGAAGGAATAATTGGAATATACCTATCCAAAAAATGATCATTTATATAGCTTAAAAACATTAGTCAATGAAAAAAAAAAAGTTTTCATCTTCAATAACAGTTTATGTCTTCCATTTTCGTAGAAGTGCTTGTCCCTTCAAGGCAATCTTCCTCATTTTCAACATTTTGTAGGAATAGGGTAACTCATGCTTAGTTTTTTAGGTTTTGTCATTGATGATAGTTTTTCCTCCTTTCGGGTAAATGACCAATGCAATTAAGATAATGGAACTCCATATTATTAATGTCATTATCAATTAGTTTGTTCCTATCGTCCCCATTTATTCAGTGAGGTAGTTGGCTTTTCAATCAATTGCCTTAGCTGTTAGTTTGGTATCTATTATGAGGACCTGTGTCAGGGTTGATGGGATTATTTGTTTCTTTTGGTCAAAAGGTTGGTGGGATTTTAGATAGCAAAAAGTAGGTGCACAACTGCACTGTGCTATTGTCTCACTGCTCTTTTCCTTGAGGAAACGTTGTCGGACTGCAGTTCTCAAATAATCGATCTATGTTTAATAATTATTCGATCAGAGTGACTTTATGACGTAGTCATCTATCGGTCATAAAATCGTATTGCTCATTAGGTCAACCCTAGTTTATTAACTAGGTCTATCAATGATAATAAAATATATATAGAAATGGCGAGCTTTATGACTAAATAGCATTGCCGAGACATTGTACGTACATACACTTTTTGCAACATTTAAAAGTCCGCCTAGTGTTTGACGCAAAAACCTTCACAGACGTGAAGATGTTGCTTTTATCTCCAAAGTTTGTTTCTCTCACCATATTTCACGCTGTCGTTGGATCACGTGTGGATTATGAACATTTGTCGGCCAAAAAGAAAATAATGATAATAGTAATTTTATCTTTGTAATGCGACGCAGCTTAAAAAGTCAAAGGCATAGTCACAGTGAAAGATCTTATGTTCGCACCATATACCTATCGATATAAATGAGTTTGTTAACATTTTGTCATATTTTGCAGGAGCAAACTGGTTTCCACAGCTTGCAAGCTGACCTAAAAAGGAATATCCACAACGCAATGCAATCGGCACGTTACACATAGTTCAAGGACATGTAAGCCTTAGTTTTGTGATCAACTAGTTGATAAATTCACATAAAATCATGACAAATAAATAAAGTAGCGACTATACAAAATGAAATTTTAGTCGTCACCGAAATCTCATTTTGGTTTTCTCTTTCCTTTTCTAAATCAACCCAGGTTCCACGATACAAATATAAAAGCTTTAAAAGGCACAGCCATAGAGAATGGAGTGGACTTGGAAAGTTTATACCCTGGTAGCCAGTTGGCATTGATCGCACTTATGTATCACTCAATAATCTCTTTCCAATCCATGCAAGACTTGAGCCGTCTCATAGACGGTCTATGAGGAGGTCCTAGTTGTGCTAGTGTGGAGAGAGAGGCATTTTGTTACTGCGTTGTTAGGGCTTTGACAATAACCTTACAAATGTTGAACCTCTTGTGACAAGTTGCATTGAGTAGTTCTTGTTCATATAGAATTTCTTTTAATTGATGTGAGATATTTATGACAACATTGTCATTGGTAATATGCAGCTGAAAGTTCCATATATTGTGTATCGCCACTATTTATGTGAAGTGTTTCTAGGTCTAGGTTGGGCTGGCTTGAACCTCTCGTGAGTAGGTTTGGTCTACACACCAACAATAAAGGAAGCCTTGCGGGCTTAGTCTCAAGAGAACCCTTTAATACTTGAGTTGGTAAATGAGAAATAAAGCGATAAAGGAAACAATTAGAAAGGGTCTATCTTAGTGTGTATAGATAGGCACATAGTTGGGCAAGGCTGGGGATCGAATTCCTATCCCCACCCCATGAGGTGGAGCTTAGCCGACCACCCTCCCGTGCGGTGCGGAGAGGGCGCTTCCTCGCAAGGCATGGGGCACCATATCCTAACATGGCAAATAAATTTCAAGTAATTATGTACGATAAATAAAGTTATATAATTGTAAGAGTTTTCATAACAATTTGCTACTTTAAAATTATTCATATTCCATAATTATTAAAATATATATATCAGAATCTCATGTACGTAAGTCTACTTATTTATGTTAATTTGTTTGTACTCTTCACTTTATAACATATTTTTCATTCTATATTAGTTTTGAATAAAGTAGATAGTAAATTATAAATAGTTATTTAATATATACCAACATGTGATTCATACATATCGTACTGATTATTTGTAATTAATTCTGTGTTTTTAATATACAAGTGAGGGGACTGACTGGGCAAAAATGCTGCGTTGCTTTATGTGCATCTTCAGACCACGCCGCTTTGGGCGAGGTGTTCATCTCTCGGAATCTTCCCTTCCTGGACTAATTGCCTCTCCTGGGCTCAATGAGGTAGGCTGGGTCCTCAAAAAAAGGGTGAAAAGTTTTAGCTATAGCCGTCACGCTCCGTCATTCATCATTTGATCTAGGCAAGAAGTTCCTTTCTCTAATTTGGATTTCTATGAGGTCTATTGCCAATGCCAAAAATCAACTTGGGTGCATCACCTAGGGGTTCGGCTAATAAATTAATAAGCCTAAACTTAGTTCAAGCTCTCTTAAACTTATACCAATTCACGACTTAAGTTCAAGTTCTTAACATGCAAATAATTTTCAATTAAGAGTCACCACTAATTTATTTTTTGTTGAGTTGATTAAGAACCCAAGTAAAGTTAAGAAAAGTTTATTTTACTTATACGAAATAGAGATTGTAAGCACAGAGACTTGGTTACATTAGATTTTTTTAATACCATTTTGATACCGCTCATTTTATCAAAAATATATTTAGCATACAACTTGGATTCATTTTATTATCTTTTAACATGTGAGGTGATTACACTGAGGTGCAAACATTAATGCAACATCCAATAAAAAAAATAGTAAATAAATTGCAAGTAATTAGAAAAATTGCATATCCGGCCTATATATGATTTCTAATTAATACACAATTTCAACTAACTATTTTTTTTGGGTTTTACTTTGTTTAATGAAAACTATGCTTTATACAATGTATGCAATACCAGCTTACTCTAGATGCAATAATGTAGAAAAATGATGATGTTTAACTAGGTGGCTTAATTCTAATGACGAGAAAATTTAATTTGTGACTACGTTAATGTGGCATGTGACTTTAATTAAATTAATCTAACATGCGGACTACATAACATGCTATTTTAATCAAATTACCTAACTTTAATGATGGGCAAAATTACTAAGCATTTTATTCTAACATGACACGCATTCTAATTAAATTAATTCACGTGACATGCAATTAGATGACCATAATTCTATATGACACGTACATGATATTTTTTTGTATTTTTCATAAAACTTTGAAATTGAATATTACCATAAACGAACTATAAAGATTATGATACTATCTAATTTAAATTAGGAAATAAATTATTCTAAGCCCTAATTTAAATCAGAAAATTACCCTAATCTTCTAGATTTGACATAAATGCTATCTATCCAAAAATATCCTAATCTATTTAAGGAAAAAGTAATCAGAATCTATTCTAAACATACAACATGATCTATAAAAATCTATTCAAATTCCACCTAGTGTTTTTTGTATTTTTTTAATAGGGAAAAAAATTAACTCAAATCAAGAGAGAGAGAGAGAGAGAGAGAGAGAGAGAGCAAGAAACAGTCACCAAATCATACTTACCAAAAAAAAAAACAGTCACCAAATCATCCAAAACATATCCACTCTATTCAATTTTGGTAATGAACAAATAAAATGAACGATCGTATCCAAGTGGTAAGGATATAATAGAAGATTTTCCAAGAAAATGGGATCATATCTGTGGTTGAGATCAAATTGCGGTCCATATGCACATTGTTAAATGAGGAAAATTTCCTAATTTAACGGGTATTTTTGGTATCTTAAGAAACATGCATTACCACTCAAATATTTGATTGGATTACGCTTCATCCCCAGGGCCTTTATCTAATTAAGCTCAAAGCCTTTTAATTTTAATGGGCTGAACAAGTTCAATTAAAGCTCAAGACCCCTCCTTTTCCTCCTGTAATTTCGGCCACTAACACTCCTAGCCTAGGCCGAATTTCACTTATTGTGGACCCCTATCCACGTGACTAATTCAGGCCCATTCATCACCGTTGGTCCGATTTAAATGCAATTAACATATGCTCTTTAAAACTTTATGATATGCAATTTAATTTTAATATTTTTGTTTAAGGACTAAAGGTTAGCTCTTAATTTTGTATACAATTAATGAATGGTTAAACAAAATTTAGGTGTCAACACACATGATCACTTCTTGTGTGTTAGTGGCTTTAGTTAAAATCAAATAAGACTGCTTGCAAAATATTCTTTTGAAAATAAAGAAAAATGGTATCGAAATGGCATTACATTAATCAAGCATAATCAAGTCCCCAAATCCATTGAATCTCTTGTTCATAGAAGTAAATGTACTTTCCCATTTTATTTGAGTGTCTAATATAATTGATTAGCAATGGCTCCAAAAGGTAAGAAAATTGCATGTTAAATTAAACACCAAGTTGTAATTGGTACGGCCTGAAAGAGTGCTATACATGAATGATTACCTCATGAGAGGAACCTTCACTCCTGTGTAGTAGTCTATTAGCTTTCTCTTTGGTGATTCACCTTTAGGAAGGTCGAGACATTGTCATATCAAATATTATGTGTCACATGAACCAAGAATTTGGGAAGATTCTAGTAGCCGGATTGCTATTTATTAAGCAACCTCCTCCAATTTGCAATATTTGAGGTGTTACAAATGAGGTAGAATACAGATCGTACATGTATTATTCTAATATAATTGGCACTTCAAACTAACATGACACCGAAAATAGCAACAGATGTTTGTGTTACAACACCTTATTTATTTCCACATATGATACAATACAACATGTGGAGTTCTCTCTCTCTATTTTATTTTATTTTTTGGGTCAAAACAAGTGGAGTTCATAATGCCAACTATTGCATGTCCCAAACTATTTATTAATTGCATCATTTCTCACTTGCCCTTGAAGGTTTTGACAACCGTGGGCAAATGAGTTCGCTTGAAATAGTCCTCCCAATTGATACACCCCGGATCAAAGTAGAAGACACTTTCCAAGTTTACTCCATTGTCAAAGGCCGTGGCTCTCAAAGCCATCATATTTGTATCGTTGAAGCTAAGTCAATAAAAAAAAAATAAGAATCAGAGATTATATAATTTTGTAGATAACTATCGACTATTTTAAAAATTTAAGCTAGGAGGTGAATTCATGGTAATATTTAATCATTATGATGCTCTTCCTCACGTGTAAGCTTTAAGGCATGGAAATATATAATAGGATAGGCAAATTTAGGCTTATAAAAGTATAAACCCAAGACTTCTATATTAAATTTGTAAGATCACACTTGGTTGTTTCAAAAGTTATAATTTAAAAAGTGATTTAATAGTTAAATACTTGAAGAGAGATTTGTATATAAGGGGAAGTAGGTGATTAATTAATGCACTCTGCACGCATATTGGCCAATGCATAGAAGCTTAGAAGCTTACACCCCATTGAAGAATATATAAGGTTCGTAGAGGTCAGCCAATCGCAGGGCAGTGTTGACCTTTTTGTCCAAGTCAGCATGCAAGCCTTGGAAACACCCGCCAAACGCTGAGCTAGCAACTTTCAACGCCTTCATTCAGAATAATACAGAACTAGCTCAGATTGTTTTGCGAAAGAATAAATAATATAAAAAATTCTAAAATAAATCATTTATATTGTTTCAAAAATAAATAAATAAATAATATTTTCATTATTCATGAAAATATTTGGATATAAATTACTGTTGATAACAAAAACATTATTCATGGAATAATTATTTTTAGTGATAACACATCCTCAAATTTCATGCGTCAAACAAAAATTAAGGATGCTTTTCCCATTTTCTTAATATCATGGAATATGCATGTCAATTAATTAGATAAAGTGCCCATTAGATTCTTATGTAACACAAGAGCCTAGGGTTTAAACAAAGCACATTTTTCCATCCTTTTTCGTGGCTGTGACTTTTGACTATGACTTTTCGGCTTTCATCACTAGCTCTTTTTTCTTTTTCTTTTTTCTTATGTTAGGGCCCCAATGCTTTGAATTTATAAAGCAAAAAATTATGCATTATTGCTTGAATGTAAAGTATTATTCAAACTTTAAATTTTTCATGATAGTTAATGTTTTATGTGTTTATATTTACGTATTTCTAAAGGTTTCAGCCATTTCCCATTTAATGGAAGTCAAAAAATGAGAGTGGTAAATGTTGAAACATATTAAAAGAAACTGTCACTTCAAACAAATTAGCTAATTATTTGAAGATATGTTTATTAATTTCTAGATTATTATCACTTATATCAATAAAGAATGAAATATGGTGACTTGACTACTTAAAATTCATATAACATAAAGATTTTCAGATATTTGGGATCTTCAATTTTCTCCATATTTCAACTTATTGAATTAACTTTTAGTGACCATTCGATCTTCACTTTTTAAGTTATTTTGAACTTACCTTTGACAAGAGAATGTAACCTCTCATGTGCTTGCGAAAGCTGGCCATGCTTCCCATAATTCTAGGCTTACGAACTTTGACCGGCTTCCCATCCTCGTCGATCCAAGGACTGTCCTTGAAGTAACTCACAATGATGCGTCGAAGATCTGAATAGGACATAGGATGTTTCTTTGAGGAACCCACTTGGTAAATCTTGTTTGAATTGGGCTGATTAGCATGCACCGCCATGGCCACAATCATAGCGTTTACCACCATATCTGCTGGTATCTACTCAAGATGAACTTCCATATTTAGGTTTAAAGGCATCGAATGCACATGTATATTGATAAATGTATGTCCTTATGTATTTTCAAATGTGCACAATAAAGTGACGGTTGGAATCTATAATTATGAATATTTTGCCAAATCAATTATCGCAGGCCAATTCACAAAGGAGGAGTACATAATCAATTAAGCAAATGCAAAATTTAGGATGCTTATAATCATAGCATTTGGATGGTGGTTAACGCTTGTCGAGATGATTAGATGTTACCATGTCGAGTATCGTGTTAGGATTGCCCAAGAAATATTTCAGTCTTCCTCTACCATAGAGTATGGCGATACTATCCATAGTTCTGTGCCATGTATGTTTTCAAAGAAAGAAAAAAAAAGTTAATTATATAATACTAGCATGTTAAACAACAAAATACTCAGTTAACGAGATACTTATCACCATTACATGTCAAGGACTAAGGTCTCACTACCTAATCAATCAATTAAAACCAACATTTTTAACCAGTAAAAGATATGCCCATGCCTGTGTTCATTTACCTATAACTTGCTCCGTTCATTTGATGAATATAATTGTCTATGAGACGTTGATCTTTTACCTATTCAAAAAATTTCTTTTGAAACTCTCCTGTCAACCTCCCTGTGGAGTTTGAATTTTTTATGGCCCTTTATGAAAATCAAGGATCGCAAACATCATTTATTCATTGTTTACCCTCCTCTAAAGGTTTAACTTCCTCGAAAAGATGGTGCGTTCATTAGTAGACCCGCCCTCGCAAGTCTATTTAATTTCTTTATGATCTTGTATTGCTATTTAGCAACTAGACTAAAAAACAGATGTAGATATGTTTCTTGATTTTCTTGTTCAGTAACAACTTGCATTTTGTGAAGAACCAGGAGGTAATAATACTTGAGTAGTCCCTTCACTTTGGTATTAGGAGTTCAATGTCAAACCACATAGAGAGAGAGAGAGAGAGAGAGAGAGAGAGAGAGAGAGAGAGAGAGATTTGTGAAGGATAACCTGGGAGGGAAACCCTCAATCCAACCAGCAAAAGGTTCTCGATAAGTACTTGTTATGATTGTGGGTCTCATAACAGCAAGTTGTATATTTTGTTTCAGATGGTGCTGCACCATCATTTCCCCCATTGCCTTCGTTAAAGTGTATGTGTTTGGCCAACCATGCAACCTTGCCCTGCGCATCAATTATAATGAATATCATAAGAACTAGTGAAGATTATAATATAATAGTACAGCCATATACAAATGAATTGACTGATCAGACATATTTAAACTACCTAACTCATGTTTTAGTTCTGAATATTATGGTCAAGCACCTTGTAAAGAGTTTATCACCAAAACTTCAAGTCCAACCAAAAACATTTTTTACGACCCAAATTTTCATGAAAAGAACATCAATATTATACAATCAACTTTTGATATAATTTCAACCAAAAAAAAACTTTAGATATGATGATTGAGTAAGCCAATCTCGAGGTAACAGTCCAACTTGATGCTTGGCTTTGGTAATAGTCCAACTTGATACTTGGCTTTGAGAGTCACAATTAAAGATGTAATTTTTAACTAACTTAATCATCAATTCCATTATTTACATTTTTAATAATATTTTTTTAAAAATTTTATTTTTTTTCTTTTTTTTCTTTTCTTTCTCTTCTTTTTTTTTTTGGGTCCTTCCTTCTTCTTGTGGCTAGTTGCCCTTGGCAAGGACAACCAACTAGAGGAAGGAGGGAAGAAAAGAAAAATAAATCAAAGAAAAAATAAATCAAAATATTAAAAAGTGTATGCATCAGTGCTGGCTAAACCATATAGAAGGGTAGTATCCATGCTAGCGACTTTCAACCAAAATTGATCTAATTGACTAAATTGGCACAAATATAAAAGGTTTTAACTCAATTAGCCAAAAAAAAATTGATTTAAAGCTAAATTGACACGATTGCAATAAATTTGAAAAAAAAAATTGGTAATTTTGCCATATGATACCATCAACTTTACAAATGATGATTGAGTAAGCTGAGCTTGAGGTAGTGGTCTAACTTGGTGCATAGGTTTGAGAGACACAATTAAAGATGAAATTTCAACTAATTATTAATTCCATTGTTTACGATTCAATCAATAAAAAGCAAACCTTTGCAAGCCCAAATTCTTTAAAGCAATGGTGCTTTCTCTTTCTGAAGCGTTCTTTTCTCGAAGTTCATTCATCAATTCTTCAACCAAGAGTTTCTCTTCATTCACGTCCAACTTCCTTGACCCGTTGAGCGTCTCACCCATACTAAATGTCTTTTCTCGTATAATTCCGGTCATATTGCCACATACATATGCTGAAAATAAAAAGTTCCATAAGATACACTGTCAGTGCAAACTACTTTTTAAATGAGCAGGTGGTGAAATAGAACCTATCATCTGCTAATTTACATAGCAAAAATATCAACAGCAACCACAATCGAAAAAACACAAACCAGTTGATATGTGAAGTAGCATCTTTATGTTAACACATCTTACAGCAAATTCAGCAACATGCTTAGCTCCAAATACATTGACGGCTAGCGCAATGTCATATCTGCGGGAGAAAGATGGCAATAAACTTAAAATAGGATGAGGGAAAAGCCACGAATTCTATGAACTAATTTTAAATTGGGCGGGGAGGGCAAGATTGTAATCACGTACCTTTCGTCGAATTTGGTAGTCGCGGCCGAACTAACAATTATGTCTATTTCTCTCCACATCTCCAACCTCAAATCAAAATCATGTACTCCCAAATTCTCGCAAGAAACGTCACCAGGAATCGGAGACAATTTCTCCACAATTGAGTTGAAATTCTCTGCCCGCTCTTCCCTCAAAATGTCGAATAACTTCTTCTCTATGAGCTGTTTGCGACGTGAAAAGATTGAGAGTTGTCATGAAGGAAATTTTGTCTTTTATCTTAGTTTTCATATTCTTTTTCTTCCTTTGCCTTTATATTTCCATGTTAAATAGAGTAGAATTAATTCGAAATTACACGCCTAAGTGATTGTACCATCTATTGGATAGACCATTGTACGGCTACTCTTGTAACGACTCAAGTTCTTTTCCTGAAAAAACACAAATCTCTTAATTTTCTTCCTATAGACTCTATTTATTTAGCGAAGAACGAATAATTTGGAATATACCTATCCAAAAAAATGATCATTTATATATAGCTTAAAAAAAATTTAGTCAATGAAAAAAAAAAGTTTTCATCTTAAATAACAATTTATGTCTTCTATTTTCATAGAAAATGAAAATATATTTCATTTATTCATTCTCACAAGCGACACAAGCAATTATTTGCAGGAAAATATTTTCCAAATCATTCATTTTTCGAGAAACAAACGGAGCCTTAATAATTATTATTTTTATTATTTTTTCAACACACATCTATGTGTGCCTTTTCTTTCTAGTCAATTTAGAACAAAAAGTGGATCTAACCATCCAAGGATAATTTAGAGTTTGATTCTCTACCTCTTCATGCAACCTCTGTATCGCTGCTTGTTTGTCCATAGCTCTGATAAGAACGTATATTTTCTTGACATTTGGTTGAATCCGAAGGATCTTCTCCACAAAAACTAACCCGTCATAATAAATAATAGTTAGCAAAAAGATGGTCAATCGATGGCAATTGGCGACTACGTATACTTCATACATGAAAAGAGAGAGAGAGAGAGAAAGAGAGAGTACTCTTTGCGAGAAAGCCAGTGGCTCCCGTGACTAAGATGGTCTTGTTTTCAAGAAATTGGACAATATCCATCCCCATATTTGAACCGAAATGGACCAGAGAGTCTTTGAACAAGAGCTAGGGGGAACTTGAAGAGCGACTTAAGTACTGAGGCACAAAGGCTCCATATATAGCTGCATTTTTATCATGCCTACCAATGTCGTTTTTCACCGGTTGAAATTAATATAGTATTATCTCTTTGATCAGAATGACTTTTTGGTACGTCAACATTACCATTGCAAAGAGAAGACGTCCCTCCCCGGTTAAAGGGCCAAACCGCCCCCGAAGAAGAAGCCCCATACCACTTTTCTCCCTTTGGATTCTTGTGTGCCTATTTTTAGAGAGAGAGAGAGAGAGATCCCAAAAAAGAACCACCCCCCCCCCTCCCTCCTTTGTTGTGTTTCTTCTTCTTTATTTATTTTGGCCAATGTCTCCCTCATTTTAATCAGTGAGTAGTTGGCTATTTCAAGCGATTGTATTGATTGTTAGTTTGATATCTAGTATATGAACCCAACTGAACACCACATGTAATGTTGTTGTCGGCAAAAGAACGCTTCAGGTGCCATAACTTTGCACAAATGAACAATTAAGTACCATAACTTACGAAAGGTACACTTAAGTGCCACATTCGAAGAAAAACGGATCACTTAAGTGCCACTCTGACCAAAGTCCGACCAAAAGACTGGCATGGCATTTTTCCGGCGAAGTGAGCCCAAAACGACATTGTTTTGCACGCTGACGTGGCCAAATGATGCAAAAACGGTGTCGTTCTGGCTGACATGGTAAAAAAATAATATAAAAATTAATTAAATTAAATTAAATTTAAAATTAATTAAAATAATTTTAAAATAATTTTAAAATTAAATTTAGTTAAAATATTAAAAAATCATAATTTAAAAATTTTAAAAAAAAATTAAAAAAAGGGGGGCGGTGGCCCTCAGCCGCCACCACTGCCTCCTCGTTGTCGCCAGGAAGGGCTGGCGACGGAGGGGGGAGGTTGGCCGGGGTCGCCGGCCCTTGGCCAGGGGCCAACAACCCCGGCCGACCGGCGGCGAGGGCTTGCGAGCTCTCGCCGCCGATCGGGGCGAGGGTTGCAGCCCTCACCCAGATCTGGCGAGTGGCAAGGGGTCGCGGCTCTCACCCAGATCCGACGAGTGTCAGCAGCCCTCGCCCGGCTAAGCCAAGGGCTGCCACGCGTTGGCGGTCGCCTCGACGAGCAACGGCCCTTGGCTCGGCTGGGCGAGGGCCGCCGACCCTCGCCGCCGGTCGGCCGATGACGGCAACCGACCCTCCTCCCTCCGTCGCCGGCCCTTCCCAGCAATAACAGGGAGGCAGCAGCCCTTAGCCACCACCCCCCCCCCTTTTTAATTTTTTAAATTTTATAATTATTATTATTTTTAATATTTTAACTAAATTTAATTTTATAATTATTATGTTTTAATATTTTAACTAAATTTAATTTTAAAATTATTATTTTTTAATATTTTAACTAAATTTAATTTTTAATTTAATTTAATTAAGTTTTATCTTTTTTTTACCATGTCAGCCCAAAACGACGCCGTTTTTATATTATTTAGCCACGTCAGCATGCAAAATGGCATCGTTTTGGGCTCGCTTCACCGGAAAAATGCCACGTCAGCCTTTTGACCGGACTTTGGCCGGATTGGCACTCAAGTGATCCATTTTACTCCGATTTTGGCACTTAAGTGTACCTTTCGTAAATTATGGCAGTTCAGGGGTCCACACGTCTGTCGCTGTCAAAACATTTATGCACAGCTGCTATGCAATCCTTCCTAGAACCCCACATCAAATAGATCAAATCAAATATATGCTGAAAAAACGTTGTATCCTAATACTGTTCAACAAAATAACCTAACCCATCAAAAGAAGTATCCGAACATGACCACTAGAGATAGAAACCATCTTTTTTTTCTTTTAGTCAGAGAGATGGAAACCATTTGAAGTGGCAATAACATCACAAGCCATCTTTCATCTTATTTGAGACTAGAGGTATTACACTTTTATTGTTAAAAGAAGTAATTGGCGTCAATTAATTAGCAAATACCTTTAGAGCTTTTCAATCTCGAATTTTTCAGTTCAGCTATCTCCCTTGACCCAACTTTCTTTAATTTCATCTTGCACAACTAGGGATTGCATTCCATTGGTGCCCTTTTATGTTTCTTGACCAATAAAAAGGTAGAGAAATGCAATTGCATTTGCACATATTGACATCTATAATGATTTTAAAAGTCCTTGTCCCTTCAACGCAATCTTCCTCATTTTCAACATTTTGTAGGAATAGGGTAACTCATGCTTAGTTTTTTAGGCTTGGGCATTGATGATAGTTTTTCCTCCTTTTGGGTAAATGACCAATGCAATTAAGATGATGGAACTCCATATTATTAATGTCATTATCAATTAGTTTGTTCCTATCGTCCCCATTTATTCAATGAGGTAGTTGGCTTTTCAATCAATTGCATTAGGTGTTAGTTTGGTATCTATTATGTGGACCTGTGTCAGGGTTGATGGGATTTTTCTTTTCTTTTGGTCAGAAGGTTTGTGGGATTTTAAATAGCAAAAAGTAGGTGCACAACTGCACTGTGCTATTGTCTCACTGCTCTTTTCCTTGAGGAAACGTTGTCGGACTGCGGTTCTCAAATAATCGATTTATGTTTCAGCCAAATAATTATTCGATCAGAGTGACTTTTTGACGTAGTCATCTATCGATCATAAAATCGTATTGCTCATTAGGTCGGCCCTAGTTTATTAACTAGGTCTATCCATGATTAAAAAAAATTATGTAGACAAATTTCGAGCTTTATGACTAAATAGCATTGCCGATACATTGTACGTACATACACTTTTTGCAACATTTAATGGTCCGCCTAGTGTTTGACGCAAAAACCTTCACAGACGTGAAGATGTTGCTTTTATCTACAAAGTTTGTTTCTCTCACCATATTTCAAGCTGTCGTTGGATCACGTGTGGATTATGAACATGTGTCGGCCAAAAAGAAAATAATAATAATAGTAATTTTATCTTTGTAATGCGACGCAGCTTAAAAAGTCAGAGGCATAGTCACAGTGAAAGATCTTATGGTCGCACCATATAGCTATCGATATAAATGAGTTTGTTAACATTTTTTGTCATATTTTGCAGGAGCAAAATGGTTTCCACAGCTTGCAAACCGACCTAAAAAGGAATATCCGCAACGCAATACGAGCAGCACGTTACGCATAGTTCAAGGGCATGTAAGCCTTAGTTTTGCGATCAACTCATTGATAAATTCACATAAAATCATGGCAAATAAATAAAGTAGCGACTATACAAAATGAAAATTTTAGTCGTCACCAAAATTGTTAATTTATATCTCAAGTTTGAATTTGAATAACAATTTATTAAATCGAATTTGGAGATTTCAAATTGGAAAAAAAAAAAAAAACCCCTTCTTTCTTTGGATTCCTTAGAACTGCAAAAAAAAAAAGGAAATAAAAATAAAAATATAACAAAGGTTTTTTTTTTTTCATCGTGCATAACCTTGTTACGTTGAAGTATCAAAAGTGGTGAGAACTTTGTCTCGGTGGTTCTCGTTTTGTCGAGTCGCTCTCTACCATCCATGGTAGTTCTTCTCTTTCACCGAAACCCTAACCCTCTATTCCATCCATCTCATCCCATCTGATTTTCCCATCTCCATTCATCACTATTCTTCTCTGATTCCCGGTTTCCCTTGTTTTTAGCCATGTATTTTCTCACCTAATCTTCCCTCAGACTGCTTCTCCCTCCATTGCCTGCCCCTGCATCTTCCTCATCAGTATCTCCCCTTCATCGGCCCTGCATGCAACACTTTTCAGTTCAGTAACTGGCTTCGCAACTCCTGAAGGTCGCCACAGTTCCAAAATTGGTCAATAAGTATAACAAATGTCTTTTGGTTCCTATAATTGCCTCGACTTATCGTAAGATTCGCTTTGATTTGCCATCGCCCCCACCCATGGAACCTCCTGGCCAGACTCCAGATTTTCCCGAAGATGCACGACTGACTGCATTGTGTACTCGCCTTGGACGCCTGTGGGAAAAACAGAGCATTGAAGTTTGCGATGAAGCGCCATCAGTTGACAAGTTAGCTGAATGTAAACTCATCCTTGTAGGTAAAGTTCTCACCCAAAATTCAATCAATCTTCCAGCTTTCCAAAGTACAATGCGGCGAGCTTGGCAAGTAGATACTGTTGACATTACACAACCTGAAGCAAGCATATATGTTATGAAGTTTCGAACTGAACCGAAAAAACAGAGAATTATAGATACTGGGCCATGGCATTTTGGAAATCACCTTGTCATTCGCAAACCTTGAATTCCTAACACTCCCTTGCACTGCTGCGACTTCTCTACTTGTGCCTTTTGGGTCCAAGTCTTTGGTCTTTCGTTAGAACGCTGCACAGAGGAACTCATTCGCAAAGCTGTCCGTCATGTTGGTAGGGTTCAAGCGGTTAAAATTGCTAGTAAGGACGGTACATCTCTTCGTGCTGTCCGCACAAGGGTTGATCTTAGTCTTCTTGAACCTCTTCAACCAGGCCAACTTCTGCGAGTTGAAGGAACAACTTTCTGGTTAGATTTTCGGTATGAACGCCTCTCACACTACTGTTATTCGTATGGTAGACTCGGACATTATGCCATGGGCTGCCCTGATATTCCCTATGATGAGGCAAATTTCGAAGAAAGGGATAGTATGTATTTCGGCCAATGGCTCAAGGCAGAGGTTCAAGAGCATAGCCCTTTTTGGCATACCTTTTATGACACACCTCAATCCCGTTCTGAAATAGAGGACATAGTTTCGGAGACCCCTATAGTGCATACGACTGAGCTTCCACCCGAACAACCCCCTGTGAACAAAGGTAAAGAGATTGTTCAATTTTTAGAAGATGGTCCATCCTTTACTGCGGCAGAACCTATAAATTGGCGTCCATTACCTGACCCTCACTTTGATGTCCAAGCTCCGACACCTCTGATTCCTGTGTCCAATCCTCATATCATGGCATCTGAAAGCTCAGAGCACTCCCTAAAAACAAAGAAAGTCAGAAGCAGTAAGTTGAGTACCAAGTTAGGTCCAATAAAAAAGGCCAAACGCTGCAATCTGTTGAAAGAGAGACTTGATGAATCATACCTTATGGAGACTCCAATCCTTCAAGCTGAGAGCACTAACAGTTGGGCTATAGTGGCTGGCCCTAATAAGCCACCCAAAGACAAATGAAACTCATTAGTTGGAATTGTCAGGGGTTGGGCAATCCCCTGACAATTCAAGCCCTCAGGGCGTTGGTGGCCCAGGAACAGCCGGATATTCTATTTCTTATGGAAACAAAGAACAGAGAACTGGTACTTATGAAGCTTCAGAAACAACTTACCTATCCAAATGGCCTTTTGGAACAACCCTTAGGCATAGCAGGGGGCCTTGCAGTGTTTTGGAAAGCCAACATTTACCTCACAGTGGATCAACAGACCCCAGACTATGTTGATATGTTCTGTGTGGAAGGGGAGAGTGGACCTATGATGCGCTTGACTTGTCTTCATGCACCCGCAGTTTTTCAGCCACGGCAATCCTTATGGCGAGCTCTGAAACTCATCAGTCAGTTTAACACCTTACCTTGGTTGTGCATTGGCGATTTTAATGAGGTTATGTACCCATGGGAAAAACAAGGTAAGCAGCTACCCTCTACTCAGCGAATGCAGGCTTTTCGACAGATGTTAAATGAATGTCTACTTATGAACCTCGAAAGTAAAGGGTGTTCGTTCACATGGTGCCATAATAGAGTTGGGGATGCTTTAAGTAAAGAAAGATTAGATCGGGCTTTTTGTACTATGGACTGGCGACTTACCTTTCCAGCAGCTGAAATCTTCACCCTACCAGCCATCAGATCAGACCACAGTCCACTGCTTTTAACGACAACTGCCATCCCACCTAGGCGATGGAGAGACTTCATCTTTAAATCTTATTGGCTACAAGAGCAGGAGTGTCGTTCCGTAGTATTAGCTGCATGGAAAACTACTCAGCCTCAGATTTTGGACTTACCTAAGAAGTTAACAAGGGTATCAACAGCCCTCACCAGCTGGAGTCGTTCCAACTTCACGAACAGCTACCACCAAATCAATGAACTGCAGCATCAACTTCAAATCCTGACAACCAAAACAAATTCTCATTATGACAACTCCCGGATGGATGCTTTAAAGAATCAAATTCAACACTTGTAGCAACAAGAAGAACAATACTGGGCAATGCGTTTTCGAGTCAAATGGCTAAAGAGGGGTGATAAAAACACTAAATTTTTTCATGCTACAACTATCCAGAGAAGACAGCGCAACCGAATCAGTATGTTATTAACTGCAGACCAACAATGGGTTAGAGATCGGCAAGCATTATAGGAAATGACGTAGCACTTTTTTCAGAATTTATATTCATCCGTTGGTCAACGAGATTATGGCCCAATACTAGATCAATGCCTAGTAGTGGTGATTGATCCTATGAATGCCTGTCTTACAGCTACAGTAACTCTAGAGGAAGTTCGCCAAGCAACTTTTCAATTAGGAGCCACAAAAGCACCTGGCCCAAACGGTTTAAACGGTCAGTTCTATCAAGCGCACTAGGATATTCTACAGGAGGACATTGTTAGATTTGTTCAAGACTTTTTCCTTTCAGGTGTGCTCAACCCTGCCCTTAATAAGACTTTTATCACTTTGGTTCCGAAAATCTCTCACCCTGAACAGCTGGACCAATATAGACCAATCAGCCTATGCAACTTTTCCTACAAAATCATATCGAAGCTTTTAGCAAATTGTTTAAAGCATTTACTCCCGACCCTCATCTCAACATAGCAGAGTGCCTTCATCAGTGGACGCCAAATCCAGGATAATATCCTATTGGTCCAGGAAGTTCTACATCAAATTCGCACATGGAAACGCAAGCGTAAATTTCAGGGTGTACTCAAAATCGACATGAAAAAAGCCTATGATCGTGTCAAGTGGGATTTTCTACGCGATTATCTATTGAAGATAGGTTTCCATGCAACCTGGGTCCAACTGATTATGTAGTGTGTTACTACTGCTTCTATGAGCGTCAAGCTAAATGGTGAACCCCTCCCTCCATTTCCAATGAAGAGAGGGCTCAGGCAGGGTGACCCATTATCCCCATATTTGTTCATTTTAGTGGCGAATGTCCCCTCAACTCTAATACACCAAGCAGTGGACATGGGCAACATTACTGGCATTAAACTCAATAATAGGTGCCCTACCCTCTCGCACTTATTTTTTGCTGATGATGCTATCTTTTTTATCGAAGGGAAATTGCTAGAATGTCATAATCTAGCAAATATATTACATCAATACTGCTGGGCAACGGGACAGGAGATTAATCATAATAAATCTGGTGTTTTCTTTAGTCGTGCTTGTCCTACTAACCTACAGGAGTCTCTTGCTAGCGAACTTCGAGTTCCCGTGATGAAAAAGACAGGCAAATACCTCGGCATCCCATCAGACTGGGGGAAATCAAAAAAAGAAATGTTTTCCTGGATTTTGGCAAAAGTTCACTCCAAACTCGATGGCTGGAAGGAAAAGTTATTTTCAAAGGGTGGTAAGGAAATCTTGATTAAAGCAATTGTGCAAGCTATTCCACAATATGCAATGTCGATCTTTAAAATACTTATATCGCTATGCAAGTCTATTGAACAAAAGATGGCTAGCTTTTGGTGGCAATCTCAAGGAAACAAGTCAAGTATTCATTGGTGGAATTGGGAATCCCTCAAAGATCAAAAAGACTTGGGTGGTCTTGGTTTCAGGGATCTTATCGCTTTTAACAAAGCATTGTTGGCTAAACAGGCTTGGTGTCTATCTCAACAACCTACCTCTCTATGGAGTAGGATCTTTAAAGGGTTGTATTTCCCCTCCAAAGACTTTGGGCATGCAGATAGAGGTGCTCACCCCTCTTGGGGATGGCAAAGCCTTTTGTTAGGACGAGATTCTATAGCACCTAATCTACAATGGTCAGTAGGCAATGGGCAGAACATTAACATTAGGGAGGATAGATGGCTGTCAATAGGCATTATTGGGGGCCCAGCACCTAGGAATGAACCTACTAAGATAGCGGACTTCATCTGTTCAGAACTTCAGACATGGAATATTCCTCTGCTTTCTCGTAGTTTTGATGAGCATATCATTGCTGAAATTCTCACAATTCAGATCAGACTGCACTATACTGAAGACAAACTGATTTGGACAGGATGATTAAATGGTGTGTATACTGTTAAAAATGGATATAACCAGATCATATCAGCAGAAAACAGAGTCCTTCATAATCGGGCTTCCTCATCCTTTCAGCCCCCTAAACGTCTTTGGACTACTATTTGGCAGGTACCAGCTACTCCCAAACTGCGTATCTTTTTATGGTCACTATGCCAAAATGCTCTAGCCACTGGTGGAAATCTCTACTATTGTCATATTATAGAAGATCCCATCTGTAAGCTCTGTAGAGACTGTTGCCCAACCCCTGAAACTACTGAACATCTATTCCTACATTGTCCATGGACAACGAAAGTATGGACTCATGCACAACTACCATTTACTGTTCAGCACACTCAGCAACATAGATTTGATGCCTAGCTACTACATATATTCGAACAGGAGAGGGACTTACAAGTTTCTACGCAAATTACATATATTCTGTGGCACATCTGGAAGGCCGAGAACGATTTTGTCTTCCGCCGGAAACCCCCGAACCCAAATCACATTGTAGCTGCTGCTCTTGCCCATGCCCGCTCTTATTATCGCTGCCATTTGGCCTTGCTGCAACAAAATCAACATAAGCCAGCTTCTCTGAACAACCCGCAAGAAATCCCAAACCAGATCAACCGATCACTTACCAGCGGGTTCGGCGCAGCTTCTTCTCAACCCAGGTCTAGATTGGCAAGAAAGCTTGTTCTTCGCCGTCCCCCTTTGGATCTGAGATGGTGCCCTCCGAATCCTGGTGTGATTAAAATCAATATTGACTCCTCCTTCCCTACGATCATGGATGACAGTGCTGTCTCTTGTATTTGCCGCGACTCCTTAGGGAATCTGATCGATGGCAGAGTTCAACGAAACCCCTCTGTTTCGCCCCTGCAAGCCGAAATCCATGCTCTCATCTTTGCCCTACGATACCTCATCACTACAGGAAGGAATCAACATGACCTCCTTCTCGAATCCGACTGTCTGGCTGTGGTTGAAGCGATTCGTGAACCAGATTGCACACCATGGGAGCACAAGGCTCTTTTCACTGAAGCTACGGCTCTGCTCCGCCTCTTCCCAACCCTACGCATCAACCACTACATAAGAGAAACCAACACTGTCGCCGATTGGGCCGCAAAAGCCCATGCCCAAAATCTTCTTCCATCTAACTGGGTCGACTCCCCCCCTCCTACTTTGTTTGATCTGTTAAGTACTGATGCGGTGAACTGTTGTAATTTTGCTATTTCGTGAATGAAGGTTCCTTTTTACCGACCAAAAAAAAAAAAGAAGTATCAAAAGTGGTGGCCCAAGTCAAATTATAGACCTTGGGCGCACGCACACATATAAAAAGGCGTTACGTTTTTGGTTGGAAAAAGTGACGTGAAGCCCTAAAAGGCAGAAGGAGCTACACATGTCACGCCCTGATCCTCGGGACGCGTCCATCCTTCTGTTGGTCGATTTTAAAGTGTGCGATATCCCAGGACTAAATATCGCCAACCCTTTCGTTTATTAAGCACATGCGGAAACAGTTATAAATCCCCAGATAATAAAACAATGGGATAGAAAAGCAGGTCATATTTTTTAATATTGAAATTCACAACCACACTTTGATTAATAACGCAACTCATAGTATATTTACAATACTATTCACAACGCACTTGTCTCACACCTATCTACACTAAGACAGGGTTTACAAAAGGGATGGAATCTCAATCCACATCTGGGTTATACTCAAGATCCCTCTCTGGATCATCTTCTTCTTCAAAAGTCTTTCTCCCCTTCAGGTTCCTCCTCCTCAGCTTCTCTTCAAGGTCCTGAAATGGTTATTCAATAACCAATGAGACCACGTTTCAACGAGTTCTACCCCCTAAGACTCGATTAGTAAACCAATACACTACTCGGTTGCCTAAGCACAGCACGAGTCAGAGGACTTACCTTGACCTTAGATTCCATCTACATATTAGTACAGTTCAATAAGTACTCAAACAATCACATCACCGATTGAAGTATCGATCAAATCGACCTAGCCGATTTCATGCCAGTCGGACCATTTCTAGGTCATTCATCCCACACCAAGCAATTCCTTAGATTTAGTGGCTTTACGGTCCCACCCGACCCTTTCTAGATTCAATTTAGGAATAAATCTTAAATTCCTCCTAATTTAATTTAGCACCAAATAAAGCTCAAATAAATAAACGGACTGCACAACGACGATCAGCACGAAATTCCGGTCACCGGTCATCTCGGTTAAATTTCCAGAAAAAATAAATAATTAAATAATTAATTTCGAAAAATAATTAATTAATTATTAAAAAAATCCAATTTAGGCCCGTAATGCCGAATTGGACGCCGAGACAAGCTCGAAAAATTACCGATACTCGTTCCATAAATAACAGCACCTTTCTATTTGCTAATGACTAAATCTAACCACCTAACATGCATTAGTAAGTCATTAATTAAATTATTCTAAACTAATCTAACCACCTAATTGCACTTAATTAAATCTAACCAACCCTTAAGTATAATTAGCAAACTAAGAAAGCATTAGTGAGTAAAACTCACTTGATAAACGCGAAGACCGAGACACCATGACGGCGGCCGAAATCAGGCTTTCGACAATACCGGCGGGCTTAGATCGGGCCTTGAACTTGGCCCAACAAATCTCAACCCAACTAAGATTTGTTCTTGCTTTTGGGCCAGACCCAAGTTGGATTGGGCCTGCTGCGAAGATGGGCTTCAAGCTATGGGCTGAGCTGCAATTGATTTGCTGGAATTGGGCTTGACCAATTAATTTACTTGGACTGGACTGGGCTTGAAGACTGTAGGAGATGGACCTCAATAGAATTCTACTAATGGGCTGTTGCTGGTGAAATTCAACTGGGCTAGCTTGCGGCCCAAATGGGCTGAACAAACTGCAACTGGAAGCTGGTTGATCTGTGGGCTGCTTGTTCGAGTGTGGACTAATGCGAGCAGGAGGAAGGAGCAACGTTAACGGTTGCTTCGGCTTCGCTGGGATCTTCAAGAAGCGGCGAGGAGAGAAATCATGGAGTAGCGTTGTCCTTGGCCGCGTGGCTACTTGGGGTCAACCGAATGGGCTTCGCAGCTTGATTCGCTGGTGCTAGAGAGGAATTGGTGAGAGTTGACTCGGCAGCCGCAAAGAAGAAATCGTGGCAGTTCCGAAGATGATGGAGCGAACGAGGTTGGCTTCCCTCGGTGGTCAACAAGGTGGAGAGAACCTGCTGTTGTTGATCGTGGAGTTGCAGACCGTGGACGCATGGAGAGGGCGCCTGGCTTCTCTGGATGTCGTGGCTATGCGAACGTAGGGCGTGGAAGATGGAGCAGCTTCATGGAACGTGGACTGAGCAGAGTCACAAGCAGGCGGCGTGGGGTTTCAGTTGCTAAAGACTGACCGAATGAGTTGGATTTCTTGTCTTTTGTAGGTGTTGGTGTCGCACAAAGTGGGGAGGGAGAGAGATAGCTGTCCGGTTGAGGGTGAGAGGAAAATGAACGGATAGAAATGAGTGATGGGGCCCCTTAGACTTGATATTTCCACACAAATATCATTTGTTCTTATCTCTCCATATGGCTAGCACCCACCAACAGATTTTCAGCCCAATCTACCCCTTCTAGAGAGTTGAGTTGGTCCAAAAGTCACCACTTGTGGGGCATACGAATTTCTTAGCGCAAGGTTCCAATTGCTCATCAAATCTCCCTCAATTCGATATCAATCAGCTCTCATAAAATCAATCAATGCTTCAATGCCTCAATTGCTATTTTTCCTCATCCAATAACTCATCTTGCATCTAAATTTTGCGACCGAAAACCATCTCCGGCATTTTCTGCACTAAAACAACCCTGCAACGACTTTTTCCCAAAAGTGTCAGTTGTTAGAAAAATCTTCTGAGATTGAGTCGACACTCCAAGAATTTATTGTGATAGAAATCAGACTCGAACTGGCGGTTAATTTTCATTCGGCGTGTTTTTAGTGTGACCTAGACTATCGGGTAGTTTTCAGAACTTTTTTAAGGCAAATGATCAATAGTTGATTTTCTTCGAACCACTATGAACCCATTCGACTCAATGGCGACTCTTGATTGTTGTGAAAATCTCAAGGATTTAAATACGGACACAAGGTACCAAAACGACAGTAAAATCATATTAGTGTCGGTCAACGAGAATTTTCCAATTTAGTGGAGTCACCCACAATCGGCCACACATCTCAGTCGACCAAGCCTATCTCTGGTCTTAAATCGGTTTTTAACTGTGCCACAATTGCCTCTAAAGATGAGCACGGTTGAGAAGCCGATTCCTAATCGAATTCTCAAGTTTATTGCCCTAAAATTTCTTAATTACTTACCCAAACAATCTAATTACCTCAAGAGTGATCGGCTCTGAAAATAGCCCTATAAACGTGTCAACAAAATGCCCGATTAATTCAGTAAAAAACAGGTTGAGAAATTCAGGATGTCATAGCACGTCCACGCCGCTTGAGAAGAGCAGCAAATTTTTTGAAGCCACGCGGAGCCTTGAACAAGAATGCGAAGCTATATGTACATGGATCAAAGATGAAAGTTGAAGTTTTTTATTTTAGCATGCGTAGAGAGTTTTGTTTTGAGCTTGAACGTATGATAATTTTGTGCAGTGAATTTATGTCCAAGTGAGTTATTTATTTATAAACATTTTGAATTTGGACTTGTGAGCAATTGTAAACTTTGATTCTCTGATTATAATGGATTATTTGCCACTGGCTCTTTCTATGGGCGTAGGTACCGATACTCGAACCGAACTACGTAAATTTGTGGTATCATATTTTGCGTTGACGTAAATTGCAAGATCCTATCGTTTATGCGTATTATATTCCAACAAAAATCTCATTTTTGTTTTCTCTTTCATTTTCTAAACCAACCAGGTTCCATGATACGAATATAAAAAATTTAAAAGGCACAATCATAGAGAACGGAGTGGACTTGGAAAGTGTCTTCCGCTTTGATCTAAGATATATAGATCGGGAGGACTATTTCCAAAAAATCATTTTTCCAGGATTCACCACTACCTTCGAGCTTAAGCGAGCGATGCTCTCAAATATCGTGTTTGGACAGGCAATAGTGGATGTAATGAATTGATTATCCGGAACTCCATAGTTATGTTAAAATAAACCACAACACCGTCACGTGCATGCGGTTATTAGTTGTCCTTTCATGTCAGGTACAAATGCCTTCAATAATCGGTAGCTTATTCTTAATAATTTTTCATGCCATTGGAGCTCCCCCTCAGTTCATAGCTTCAAAAGAAAAATGTGTGTATTCTCGGTCAGTGTAAATAGTGAGTTAGCCACTAATTCTTCTGGAAAAAGAAAAGCTAGCACAATTGTTTGTGGCATTAACGGATTTTTAGCTCAACAACTAGAAATCATCCATTCAAATCCCACCAATTGCATCAAAACTATTCCATCTACATAAACCGAAAACCTTAACCTAACCCCTTATAGGCCTACAAGATATTTCATAGGCCTTCTGATAGCCAAGCCTTCACACCTGTACTCCTGGATTATAGAAAAAAGAAGTCTTTGACAAGATGACCTTCTCTCGCCTTCTTTCTCGGTGATTGCTATTGGGGTCCTATCAAAGTTGTTAGAGCAACTGCTACTGGAGGGAGTTTGAAGTTTCAGTCTGTTGTTGTGAAATTCACTTTAGGCACTTATGCTTTTTGCTAAGGACCTTGTGATGTTTCTGAATGGTGATGTACATTCTTTATAAGTTCTGTCTACTTTCAGCAAGTTTCAAAGCTATATCTGGTTTTAGGATTAACCAAATCAAACAGAGCTATTTTCCTGTGGGATTTCAAATCGAATACTTGGTCTTAGAAGGGTTATATGATGGAATAAAGCTTATGTCATATACTCAAGCTATTTCTATTTGGGGTTTATGGCTAAATTGCGACAATTTGAAGGATAAATCCTCCTGGAGTCCATCTGTTCCATCTAATGCTTCTTCCATTTTCAATTTATCCAAGACTTGAAGAACATTGCTGGACTCTTTATGTATAAACCATCTTATTGCCGATGGAAAATTTCCCTTTTTGTGGCATGATCATTTGCTCCTTTTGTCAAAGAAATTCTCTAGTATAATGACATAATGTTTCTCGATTTTTTTTATAACTCAACTGTAGTCATGTTGCATATGCATTTCAAAAAGTCTATATACAATAAAATCAAATGTACATGCAACTGACTTTTGACCATTGTTGACTTTCTACTGGTCGTTGCTTATTGAATGAGCTAGTCGTTGCTTGAGTTACTTCACTAGCCGTTGCAATATTTATCCTTAGTCGAACTTGCCAGTTACCCATGTACACCTTCTTTCCTCTATAAATACCAACCACTTCTTTCTTCGATTTGCCCAAATTTATTCACCCAAACATTTGCTCGCATGAATACCCTTTGCTTTTGCTCCCTAAATGTTTCGCAATTCATGTTGATCGTATGCCGTCTGAATAGTGAGGTGCACATTATATAGAAGGTCTGTTGAATTCTGAAAGAGAGCCACAACACACTTTGCAAAGGGCACAACTTATCTTTGAGGATGGTGCTTGCACCCCTCAGACATTTTCAATTTCCACATTTCCAATTCGCCTTCTTTGAAATTTCAAAACAATCTCAAGGATAAAATTCGCTCTCTTTAGATGTTGCTGCTGGAACTAATGTCCCCCTTCCTACTGGAGCTGTTGACCCAATACTCATGCCGTGGTGCCATCGTCCTCTGTTGCTACTGCTGTGCCTATCGTCCCGACCATGCCATACACAAAGGCTTTATTGAATATCTTCAAAATTGAGTGTTTGGTAATCAAAAGACACCAACATCTTCGAAGCTAACACATCATCTTGAAAACACCATCAGCAAGAAGCCACACGCAATGAAGTCAAAGGAAATGACTTCCATAATTGATTTGGCGCAGGAAAACCAGCACTAAAGGAGGTACACAAATGAACTACAGAAACATTATCACTTGATTTACTCAGTTGATATGTGGCATGCTAGATTAGCAAGTGAAATTTCATGGCTCTCTCAATCTCTACTACCCCACCTAATTGAAGTGGAAATGTCACGCAATTGAGGTATTTACTTATCAGGGGCAAAATCGTATTCACAGGCATCTCTGTAGGCTTGTTTCAATTTTTGTGATATTAATCTAGTTTTTATTAGCGTTCTGTAGTAAGTTATGGTTCTCAATTTGGAGTTACAGTTAAAGAGATATAAATCTTTGCTGGCGGTGCATGAGGGGAACAGTACCGCGTTGTACTGTTCGTGATGAATATTAACTAATTTCTGACCTTACATCAAGTTGGGAATGAATTGGTTTGTTTAATATGCCGTCTTATCTTTTCAATGAGACAAACCTTGCTTAAATTGGACATATCTGTTATGAGAACAAAGCCGAATATTTGTTGCCAAATTGAAGATAGTATATGAACTTAGAAAAGTGCATGATTGGGCTTGTTTGTTTTACAACGTAAAATGAACATATATATTTAATTAAATATTTATGTATATATGAAATTAGATATGTGTGTATGTGTGTGTGTGTGTGTGTGTGTGTGTGTGTGTTTGATCTGATGTAAATGTATATCATATGACTTGTTGTGACATAATGCATGTTTGCATATGATATGGGCTTTAGCCATATAATTAGGGATTCCTCATTTATCAAGATAAAATTATAAATACGATTGTGATTGGAGGCATGTGAAAACTATGTCATGACACATCCTATAGAGCGGGGAACATATAGCATGTATTCATGCCTCCAAAATCATATAGTTATCGTACTTGGTATATAATTGGGGATGAGTCACTAGCCAATTTTCACACATTCATGATATAGTTATCGTACTTGGTATAATAAGGGGCTTTGTGTTAAGTTAGAAGGATACGGTGATGCTATTTCGCTCTCAAGTTCAAATGAGACGAAGCTATTAGCAGTTATGATTCACCCTTGGTGGTGGTGTAGTGTCTTGGAAATCAGCTGAACAATCTAATCTTTCAAAATCCACTTTTGACTCGGAATTTAAAGCTCGAGTGGGGAAGTAGTGAGAACGAGTGGTTGAGGGATTTCCTAGCAGAACTTTCGTTGTGCATGAAACCAACAACATGTGTCCATGCGCTCTAATTGCCAAACTACAATAGCCGTTGCTAAAGATAAAGCACACAATGACAAGAGAAGACAAATTCCATTGAAACATTATTTCTTGACGCAGTTGCTTTAGCATGGATTTAGATTGATTCAATCAGTTGAAGTCGAAAGGAGATTTGGCCAATTTTCTGACAAATTTCTAGAAGAAAACAAATAATTGAAATATCGAGAGGAATGAGATTCATGCCAATTTGAGATATCTATGATGGCGGTAACCCAACTAATATATAGGTAATGTAGTGGAGATCCCATGAAGTAGGTTCATATGGCTTATAGCTAGCCTTTTTGTTGATCTTATAGCACCAAAAATGTTTCAAAGTCCCTCCTTCCTATGATGTATGTGATTGGTGCTAAATTGCATATTAAGTGAGAATGGGTTAAGTTCTTAATGAATTCCAAAATGTTATGGGTAGTGTAATTATTGAATTGTGCACTTGATGGAACACCTATATGAGTGTGGAATGGGTTCACTTTTAAGGGATTTATTGCCGAATCTTTATAGCACTCATGAGTAACCAGCTGTGCGAACGGCCTATTAGCACATACTCAAGTTGGACGGCAAATATTGTGAGGGTGTAGAGTGATGAGTGAGGACTTTAACCTACAACCTTGGTTCATAGAAGGCATAAGCTTCATCATTGGTTCTGTAAGGTATGTCGCATTATTTCTAAGTCTGGTTCATAGACCAAAAGACACCAGATTGTATTGCACTCCACTATGAAACCAGCATTTGTTCTTTCTCTTCTTCAGGATACCTTTTCAGGATAACTTCTGAAGTATGTGGGAGATTGTTATGTGAAGTGTATTTCAAAATGTCTATTTGCACTAAATCTAATACCCATAGACGTGACCTTCGACCATTGCTGACCTTCTACTGGCCTATGCTAATTTGATGTGCTAGCCATTGCTTAGTTATTACCCAAGCCGTGGTGACATTTATTCTTAGTCAAACTAGCTGATGCCTATATACTCAGTCTTTCTTCTACAAATACCAACCTCTTTTTTCGCTATTGATATGCCCAAATCCATGCACCTGAAAATTTTCACACAGAAATACTTGTTTCTTTTGCTCTGCGATGGTTATGCATTTCATGCTATTCCTTCTTTACCTAAATGGTGTGGGGTACACTATTAACAAGGTCTGTCAATTCCCAAAGATAGCCGCGACACACCTTCTGTACTTTGTGAACGGTGGAATTTTACTTTTGAGGATGGCCATTATACGCCTCGGCCATTCTCAACTCTTTCATTTCCAGTTTGCCATTCTCGAAATTTTACAAGAAGCCAACGGTATTCAGGATTCTTCTCCGCATTGGTCTCCTGCAAGATGAGGTGTATTAATGGATACTGAAACTGCTATTTGTGGAATTAAACTTTATACAACTTCTGACCCAGATCGAGTTACTCGATCTGGGACGGCTTGAAACCAACAAAATCGACAGTTGGGACGGCTTGAAATGCTTTACGACGGAGAGGTCCTGGAATTTCATGGTCCAAAAAAATTCGATCTAATCATGGAAATAAGAGTATTATAAGTATCATATTAATTTCATACGGTATTTAAATAAGCGCTCTAACCATTGATCACTTAAGTATAATGACTTTAAAATAATTTCACTTGATTGTGGAACTAATGTGTATACAACTTCTAACCATAATCGAGTTACACGTGTATTATGGCCCTATGTGAAGTCGATAGTTCGAGGTGCTTGAAATGCTTTGAGGCGGAAAGGTCCTAGAATTCCATGGTCCAAATTACTTTGATTTATTTATGAAAATAAAAGACATTTTAAGTGTCGTAATTTTCGTACGGTATTTACATGAGTATTCTAACTTTTCAATCAAGTTCATGACTTTAAAAGAATTTCACTTGATTTTCTTAACTTTTCAATTTATTTTTGGAGTGATATAATTTTTGAAAAACATTCATCACGAGCACCATGTCACACAATAATGGTATTGAAGTGATAATTATAATACTCAAATGAACATTGTGTGGAAACTTTAGCACTCAATCAATTGAATAAATTATGAAAAATGTATTATAAATCTTAAAACTTATAATTATTGCCAACCAAAGTGAGAACACTTTCCACGAGCCTACTGCAGTCAGAGTGTACTTGCATCTCTCTTCTTGTTTTGTTCAGGGCAAGGTTTAAGGAAATAAAATCTAGGTTTCAATCAAGGCTGCTGCCTTTAAAAAAAAACCAAGGCTGCTGCCTTTGCTTGTTCTGCTGAGTTAGCCTCCATTGATTTGGCATAATCCTGCCGAGGAGTCGCGGCAGATGCAAGCTACAGCTCCGCGTGTCGGGGAAGCTCGCAGCTGGGTTCCGGAGCTGCAGCCGCCAGCCCCTCTGGTCGGACCGAGGCTTGGTGGAGCTTGAGACGTGTACCCGACTGGTCTTCTGGTTAGATCCGGGCCTGTTGGTGATTCGGAGTAGTCGTCGACCACACCTCCGGTCGGGTCGGGCCCTGACACCTCACCTCTGTCCAGATCGGGGCGTCCGCTTCTCTGTTCAGAACGGGGCCTGGCGTCCGCCGCACCTCTGTTCAGGTCGGAAATGCTGCCGTCCGCTCCTCTGTTCAGATCGGGGCCAGGCGGTGTTTCGGAGGCACGGCCGACCACGTTTCTGGTCGTGTGAGGTTGAGTTGAGACTGAAAGAAGCCTGTCTGCAGTGAGAAATACTTTGTTGTTCTGTTCTTCCAGAACTAAAACTCATCTTTATTGCATAGAACTCCCTAGTTTGTGCTAATGA